>JAITYT010000702.1:441328-453921 GCA_025433975.1 Liostenogaster flavolineata | reverse complement strand
AAAGAGCTAAAAAACCCTTCAAGGGTGAGGCTCGTCTCGCATTCTTCTTGCATCGACAAAATGCTGGGAAATAGTTGTGGGAGAGCGTAAAGGAAAACTGTACTATTGGTATTGTGCGAAAGTATTTTATTAATTGTAACGTATCTGGACTTGTTATATTCAAACTAGTCGGAGAAGAAGCTAGCAGGAAATGACAAGCGCGACTTTCGCTCGCTAGGGTTATACTATTGCGCGCCTAGCGGTCGTTCTTATAACTAATGTCGATGTGCGCGCCGCCTAGGGGCGACTGTGCTGCCATAGTTTCCGTCCTATCGTCGCGCACATCGACAATAGTTGTAAGAACGACCGCTAGGCGCGCAGCAGTATAACCTTAGCGAGCGGAAGCTGCTCGTCACTTCCCGCTAGCTCCTCCGAGTAATTTGAAATAACCAGTACAGCACGTGGCAATTAATGAAACACTTTTGCACGATACCAATAGTAAAGTTTTCCTTTACTAAGCTCTCCTACAGCTATTTCCACGCGACAATACCAACATAACTAGTGCCATCCAGCCGTCACATATCCATTGCTACATACATTATGACCGTGTAAAATAAGATCATTTAAATCAATTCCGCGTATAAAAAGTACCACGTAAGTCGAAGGACGGGTGTATGTATTCGCAAGGTTCAGCGATTGGGTGAATTCTTGCGCAGTGAATAACTCCCGAGGTTGTACACCGTGTAGTTGGAATCTACGCGTAGTTAATCTTGACTTTTGTTGTTGTAACTGTTAGGTCAATTTGTTTTTTATCATAACTTGCCGTAATATTAATAAAAGCATTAACAATGGGAAAGAAAACAAAAATCGGAAAGCAACGAAAAGACAAGTATTATCAATTAGCCAAAGAAACAGGTTAGTTACACTTTTGATTTAACTTAATACATCTTTATTAATTCCATTAACCTACAATAATCTATAGCCTAAGCTAACTTAAAATTTGTAATTTAATATTTACGTAAAAGAATCGTTTCAGTGGATTTGTCTGATATCGAGTGTTTTATTGTTTGATATTCGAATCAATTTAAATATCATTTTATATTTGAAAGAATATTTTCCTTATAGGTTACAGATCACGTGCTGCTTTCAAGTTAATTCAACTCAATAGAAAATTTGAATTTCTTCAAAAATCTCGAGTATGCATCGATTTGTGTGCAGCACCTGGTGGTTGGATGCAAGTAGCACGGCAAAATATGCCAGTGTCGTCTTTAGTTATCGGTGTAGATTTATTTCCCATTAAATCTATTCCCGGATGTATAGGTCTCGTCGAAGACATCACAACCGATAAATGTCGAGTTGCTATATCTCGTGAACTGAAGACATGGAAAGCCGATATAGTGTTAAACGATGGAGCACCCAATATTGGTAAAAATTGGATTTTCGATGCATATCAACAAGCTGTTTTGACTTTGTCTGCTCTTAAATTAGCGACACAATTTTTAAAACCTGGCGGATGGTTTGTTACCAAAATATTCCGATCAAAAGATTACCACTCATTGATTTGGGTTTTGAAGCAGTTGTTTAAAAAGGTAAATCTACTTGTCGCATCTCGTTAAATTTACAACAAGTATTGAATGAAGCTATTGTTCGAGTATTATAAATTATTTATGTATATTTTTTAATGAAAGGTACACGCGACTAAACCTCAAGCTTCACGAAGTGAATCTGCTGAAATTTTCGTCGTTTGCCAATATTATGTTGCTCCGGATAAATTGGAACCTAAATTTTTGGATCCAAAATATGTTTTTTCGGAACTACAATTAGAACCTACGAACAAAATAAATGTTTTTCATCCAGAGAGAGTGACAAGGAAATCGGAGGGTTATCCAGAAAATGATTATACATTGCATCATACATTATCAGCAAAAGATTTTATTGCACACGAAGATGGTGTGAAAGCTTTGCAAGTGACATCTGAAATTATTATAGATGATGAAAAAATTGCAAGTCATGAGAAAACGACAAATGAAATTAAAGAATGTTGCAAAGATATCAAAGTGCTTGGTCGAAAAGATCTACGTCGTTTACTTGCTTGGTGGAAAGTTTTAAAGCAAGATCTCTTAGAAAACAAGACAGAAAATGAAGTTGTAAATCAAGACAAAGATGAAGAGAAACAAACAGTTCTTGATTCGGACGAACAAGAAGATATGGAAGATACAGAAATTAAAAAGAAAATCGAAGAACTTAGGGTAGAAGAGGCAAGAGAACGAAAGCGTAAGAGAAAGAGAGCTCATAAAGAAAGACTGAAATTGAATGAACGTTTGAATCTTAAAATGATTCACAAAGGCGATGAGGGCCCAAAGTTAGAGGGAGATGAAATGTTTGACTTAAAAGAAATTACAACTTATGAAGAGTTAAAAAAAGTTGTAGATCAAGTTCCAGATGTAGTAGCAGAAAGTGACATAGACTCTGATGAAGAACATATGAAACCCAAAAAAGTAAGATATGAAAAGGAAGAGGGTCATTTAGATAGTTCGAACCTTTGTTACAAATCGGATATAAGTGAATCAGAAGAAACGGATATAGAAAATTCAGATAGTGATAAATCAGGATTAGGTAATTAACCCAATATTTAAATATTATTTACACTTGAATACTTATTTTGTATATTTATTTTATAAAATATGTTAGGTCTTAGTGAATCAGAAGACGATAGTGAGGATAATTCGAAGCACCGAAAGAAAAGGAATCAAAAAGCAGAAAATACAAATCCATTAATAACGGATCTAGATTATAGAGACAAAAAAACTAAAAAGATTCATAAAGCTCAATTATGGTTCGAGAAGGATGCATTTAAAAACTTAGAACAAGACGAGGATGCTGATTTTGAATTAGATAAAATGATTGATACTTATAAACAGAAAGGTGGTAAAATAATAGGAGAGGAACTGAAAGAAAGTTCAAAGAAACAGATAAAATCAAATACAAAATTGATGAAGGAAGATATTAATAGTGACTCAGATTCAGATTTTGATGTAGAAGAGATGGTGGCTCAAGACAAAAAAATAAAAAAGATTGGTGGAAAAGATGGATTCGAAGTGGTAACAAAAACAGGTAATATGTCGTGTGATATTTATTTTAAGATTTATTGTATACTCATATTTAATTATCGATCCTACAAATTTATACAGATATGAAACCAAAAAAGATAAAATTATCCGTAGAAGATTTAGCATTAAGTTCTTTAATGATACAGAGTAAAAAATCTCGAAGAGATTTGACCGATGCTGCTTGGAACAGATATGCCTTTAATGACGAAAAACTCCCGGACTGGTTCGTTCAGGACGAAGAAAAACATATGAAGAAAGATGCTCCTGTACCTAATGAACTCTTAGAAGAATATAAAAAACGAGTGGAAGATATAAATGTAAGACCAATTAAAAAAGTACTTGAAGCAAAGGCAAGAAAAAAGAAACGTGCAATACGTAAATTGCAAAAGACAAAAAAGAAAATTGAAACGTTAATGGATAATACAGAAATGAGCTCTGAAGAGAAAAAACAGCAAATTAAAGCGTAAGTTTCACAAAACAATTACAAATACATTTTAGTGTTTAGCAATTTCAGTATTACATTGATTGATATTTTTTTTTATTTAGATTGTATAAGAAAACATCTAAAGAACCGAAGAAGGAAGTCACGTATGTTGTTGCAAAGAAACATACAGCTCAAAAAAGATTAGCTCGACCTCCAGGGGTAAAAGGTCGTTATAAGGTAGTCGATCCTAGAATGAAGAAAGATATACGTGCAGCTAAAGCAAAAGAAAGGACTAAAGGGCGTGGTAAAAAAACTCGTGTTAATAAGCCAACTAAAGTAAAACCAAGAGTAGCAAAGGGCAAGAAATTTAGATAATTTATAGGAAGTAAGAATATTTCAACAATACTATCTACTGTACATAACTATCTAAAATATTTTTTTTATTACGTTATAATAATAATATTGCATTATCTTATTTAATCTGTAAAAAATTTAGTTACAATTAAGCACAAATTGTAACTAATGTAAATTATGTAAACCTGCTGTAAGTTAAATATATTCAGGTAATATTAATATTTTCGTAATATTACGATAATTGATACTGTACGAAAATTAGGTAGTACCAAGTAAGTAGATATGATAGAAAGGTTAAAAGATGTTATGATATAAGATAAAGTATATCTTCTATAATTAATATTTCATATCGAGGTGGGCGCTCGTAATAGTCAATCGCGAAAGTATTTCGTTTTCGAATCATGCCTCAACGGGGTCACCGCGTGTGTGTATATTTTATCCCGACGTTCTAAAACATTCGACAGCGTGTCGGTTAACGCTCGCCACCGTTTTCACCTATATACTGAGGACAGACATCAAAATAAGCTCTTAATATACCTCGCATTTCTTCTGTTGACTTCTTCTAGAACCCTTCGAATTAACAAAACGTTTGCCTACTTTTCGGTTACTAGAAGAAACCAATCCCATCTTTTTCAATCGCGTCTATTCTTTCGTCCTGGATACTACAATACTAATCAAAGAAAATATATCAATTAAAAAAATATGATTATACATTAATTTTACATTGTTGAAATCAGTATTTGTATACGCACGTATTAATCCTCTCGCTACAGCGAGTCTTTCCGCGGAGTCTGTACCGTAGAACGGAACGCCGTGTCAAAAGTCGAAACATTAAGCACACGCAATCTTCAGCATTCTTTTGTCAATCTTGTCTCAAAAATAAAAATAGTAATTATAATCATAACATAGTATTGGACAATAATTTTTTAATAATAATATCCTGTATGAAACTTTCCAAAACAAGATTACATACATAATTCAACTTTTGGCTCCATTTTGTGGTCGCTGACTATAGTTACCGTGTATAGGTGGCGTCTTGTGGCGGGTAACTACAGTCATTCATAGTAACGAAAGGGTTAATGGTAATGAACAAAATCCATATAGCTAATTTGTACATATTACGGAGAAGCAATATTTAAGTACATATAATCATATTTAAGAACGATATATTTAGTTAAAAGCGCTTGTCACAATCTAAACTTTATTTATAATATAACGTAATATTTGTTTTATCTATATTTGAAGATATACGAACTTATTATGATTTAGCGGCAGAATTGATATTTCACATTTGGTTACTCTCTTGCAAAATGTCGCGTATTAATAAACATTTATTACGTCGTGGAGGCCGATACTCTTGTTAGCACGTGAATTTGGCTCAACTTGACCTTGTTATATTTCTGGCAACTCTGCTTCGTACATAATGTCGCTATATATGGAAGAAGGTGCATAGACAGAAACCGATATACGATACGTACTTTTGCATTTGTACAAAAGAAAGTAGAACACGATGTACGATTTTATTATAACGTTGTACGTAAAAATTGAGTAAAGTTTAATTGAGTTATTCGTTGACATCGAAAGAATTGTATTTTAACTGTAACAATAATTTGGTCTACATACATCTTCGTCTCTCTGTGCATTGTGTATATACCTTGCAGAATTTGATACGATTGAACGCACTTTTCCGCGTCGTAATTATTCACGAAAATATATGGTTTTAGAAGGATAAGGTTTAGCAAATGCGTCAACGAAGTCTTCGACATTAGAAAAATTGCAGATGATGCAACCATGCCGAATCATCGATATAGTGCAACTGCAATTCGAAATGATTTACAAGGATGTAGAAAGATCTCTGAAATAATATACGTGTGACCTAACAGCCCACCTGTCTGTTGTGCAGTTTGGTATACCGACCGAACCAACATTATTATCACTACCACCACTTCCACCTCTATTACCACCGTCTCTACCGTTGTCACTGCCACTGTCTTCTCTGTCGTTTATCCGCGGCGCATCGAACATTCTGATGCAACCGTTGCCTACGTAGCGTCGGGACGCCGCGGTCGATGTCAAGGACAAGGCTACTTGCATCTATAAGACTACATGTCGCCCCGCACGTCGAACCTTCGGTATAACGCCGTTCAAGAAAGTATCTCTTGAATTATTTTTTGGGACGTTGGCCAAAAGTCACGACGTGTATTTATATATACGTATATTTCGTTGTGTTTTACTTCTCGATTCGTCGAGATATTTCCATTCTTCCTATTTTTTTTTCTATTCTATCCGCGCTTTCGCATGATTTCTCTTCTTTTTTAATTTCAAATTCAATAAGCGTGCATGCAGTGCAACAGACTGTACACAAGTAAACGAGATGTTACGGAGGAACTTCGTCATTGTTTTTCTTCCTGCTTAATTGGTAATAAATATCGATGGCGTCGGGATGCAACTGCGTAACATCGGTATATAACGAACAATGTCAAGGACGCGGTCTAACGACACGTTAGAACCCACTTTACAACGACGAAATAATTATCGCAGATGTTACAGCGTACGCGCGTGTACATTTTCGTTTGTCTCGTGAGATCGAAGCGATGTCGCGTCTTGATTGAATGCGAATAACATTCGAAGTTTAAAACGTATTTTAAAGTCGAGAAGAAGAGTATTTTAAAATGTATTCATGTTGATAGTCATAGCGGTAGGATTTGTTGGACATGATGAAAAATAATCGGTTGAGACATTTTCAAAAGAACAAATACTTTGGCAGTTAACGTATTATTCGTTTAAATGACGATTAAAGTTATATGCGTATTTTTTAATTTAACCTTGAACGTCTCTCCGCTTAGTATCTTTGAAATGTTCTTGAAAGTTCGAGGGTTAACCCAGTTTAAATTTAATGATGACCAATCAAATGCGCAGATTTCGGAATACAGCCAAGTCTCAAGTTGAAATTTTACATTCTCGCGATGACAAATAATTTGAATGAGTAATCGTAATTTTTATATAAAAAATAAATCTATCGATTTGCGAATGCAAATGACGAAGTAGCAAAACTTTACACCGCGTACTAGTCATTCAAAGATTTAAATATTGATTGATATTTAAAGTAACGTAATTAGTGTGTTACATACTGAGCTTGTATGAATTATATTTTATTGCCAAATCATCGTTGCTGATCGCGTGGAGCGTTTAATGTGTTCGTTGATAAAAATTAACGTTAACACGTACTACTTATAATTTAGGTTTTTAGAACCGAATCAGAACTGCCACGTTCTGATTCGGTTCTAAAAGATTTTGATAATAATCTTCTATCACACAATCCTCTAATATTTTTTTAACGAATTCATTTCCGATTATTACTTAAAATGATGTCTACGAAGCTCAGATATGTTAACTTCTACTTCTACTTGTTCCAATTCGCATAGTGTGTGCCAAGTTCGTATTTGGCGCCAACCACTTGCAGTCTTTCTCGATATTACGTTGTAAATTTTGTGAAATTTTGTGATCATCGTAATATATACCGTCTTCTGGCAAGTTTTCACCTTTAAAAAAGTTTATTATTTGAAAGAACCAGCTTATTAAGAATCGACATCTAGTGAAATGAAAACGGTATTTTTTAAGTTTTTATTACATTGAGAATTTGCGCGTGTTCTTTCAAAAGAATTTCATCGAAAAACAAGTTGTGCAACAATAACTTGGTATTCGTCTGCTAATTATATCGTTGATAGTATTAATAAGTTTACCATTAACGTTACTTTTGATTTGGCGACGGTTCGCAATCTTAAGTTTTGCATTATCGAGATATCTAATGCACACTTTCAGATATTTGAACTTTAGCAAATTATCGAGCGTTGGAAAAATAATAGGAGCTAACGATAATAATTATAAATAGATTCATATTCAATGGATTTGATCACTTATGCAATAAGCAAATACGATAAAGAGAAGCTGCAAGAAATACTTTTATAATGTTTCTACGTCTCAATCTATTGCATATATTATCATATGTTACAAAGTGTAACGTTGGAATTTCTGATACGAAATTTTAAGAAAGAAAATGTAAACGCAACAGCAGTACTACGAGAACAAGGTCACGCCTTATCGATAATTTTAATTAGTCGTATAAGTCGTATAATATTTTTTAATCATACTATGAAATATAATTTCGTTGAATATAGCAGCGGTTACATAATCGTTCTGTGTCGTAGCACGCAAGAGTTAATAATCGTCGGTTGACATTTATTTCCTTGTTTTAATTGAACGAATACGATAAAATTACTACGGAACGTGGCATTGCCCGTAAAAGTTGGCACGTTCGAATGTGCACCGTTTTGAGAAAATTCAGTACGAATTTTTTCCTCTTCCTTCTACCCCCTCTCCCATTCTTTCCATTAATATCGTCGTCCTTGAAATTTATCCATCGAAATGACAGATCGATAAGAGAAGTCCGTCACTTTAAGAACGAACATTCGCTTCGAGAAACCTTGAAAGCTTGCCTTTTGGACGAGTTTATCTTGGACTGTGTTACCTTGGAACTATGCACGCGCACTACACGCGTTTTAATGCTACAAAGTATCAATAGCCGAGCTGTGTACGCATTGCTCGCAAAAATATAGGTAGACACGAATGACGAAGGTCGACCGTCGTATCCGGAAATTTTCTCTTGCCGCGAATTCGCATGTAAGGCGTCAAGATTCACCTACCAATAATATCGAGTCTACTTATAAGAGTAATCAACGATTACCTTGATTAACGATCGATTTCTAAAATTTTCTCGTTTTGTTCGAATGCGTAACGAAAGGCAATGCAAAGAACAGGACGATCGAGATAAGCGGCCAAGGATACATGCGCAGGGTGTTTCCTCGATTTTAAGAAAGTGCTCTTGAAAATATATAATAGCAGGTTCGTGCTCGTCAACAGAATCGTTAAACTCCACTCGTTCAAGAAAATCGTTATATTACCCATGCGACCCATTCGACAGTAATTGAATTTATATCAACATATTAAATTAAGAGAAATACCGCAGAAAAAAAGATAAATAAATAAATAAACAAGTATCAATCTTGTTTCTTCTCTACATCAAACGGATATAGAAGGGAAATAGCAAAGTCTGTCGTTCATCGGGCCCTCGAATCGATTCCTTGAAAGACGTCACGTGCCCGGAATGGTCGCAGGTATCAAATGTATCAAGGAGCGTTCATTTAGTACAACGAACGCTCGTTAAGCGATCGCTTCCTCAAAATTTGTCCTCGATGAATCAGCAGCTGATTACAGGAGCCTGCAGTAGTGATTTGTCGTTTTTTGTTTTCATCCCGAGCGTAGATCCGATTTGACAGGTAGAAAAGAAGAACGCACGGACGCGCGACGCGAATTTTTCAAGTTCGTTTAGGCTTCTAGAGATGAGCGTGAGGCGCGTTCGCGACCGTTCCTGCGTCTCTACGTCGTGCGGCCGGCCGGCGCTTACGTCAAGTACGACCTCGACTTTCTCAATGTTTCTAATCTGTGCGAGAATCGCACTGAGACAAGCGTTTCGTTTTAGTTCGTACGAATCCAGATATAATCCGCGGTGTTTTGCTACCTGTTTCAAGCGAGCTTTTGGATTGTCTAATAAATTTACGAGGAGAGTATGCGTCATACCTCGTGGATTTTCCGTTTGCGCGTGTATCCGCGTATCTACGTGTCTACCTCGTTCGTATTATAATTTTTATATCGTAATTCGTATATGCGTAAATATCGTATATGCACGTCGATGTCTGCCTTTTCCTCTGGCACGTTTCCTTTTTTTCTCATCGCAAACTAAATGTTCAATGAGTAGAAAGACGGCGCCATCGTTAAGAACTTTTCCGCGAGGATGATCTTTTCATTCGTAATTTTCTAAACGATGTAAAATCGAGCGAAAAAAGATTGATAAATAGGTCGTCGAATTTGCTGCAGCGTGACGTAAGTTTTCACGTCCCGAGCTTGATAATTTATCGCGATGAAGTGCAAAACGCTGAAAACGGAAATATGATAATTATCGTACTGTATTTTAAATAGTATACTTATTACGCACTTTACACGTACTTTACGTGATCTCATGGAAAGTTTAAGAAAATAGTAAGTTATGAAAATTTAATTTATAATTAAATTTACAATTTATTTATAATTAATTTATAATTTAATTATCTAAGATTGTTAACACTAATCTAAAATGTTTTAGAAGTTTTTAAGTGTGATCTGACTCAGAGAGAACGCCCTGATTTTTTATATTTTTGTTAAGTATATCAGTATGTCATAGTATTACGTCATATCATGTATCTTGATGTATTAGGTGGTCACGTTGATTCTTATTTTATGTTGTTCTTAAACAAAGTACGAGACAGTTTGCACGTACGAGTAAAAATTTACGTTCAACGAGCAAATATTAACGTCAAGATCATTGTCAAGGTTTCATAAAAAATGAAATAAGTGGTGCAAGAGCGATACGTTTGCATCTCCACGAGCTCATCAGGAAACGATGAGCACGCATCGATCGAGCTTCTATTCTTCGTAACGTCCCGATGATGCCTTTAACGGATAACAAGGATTCTGTGAGCGCCATAGCGTAACCTTGAACTTGCACATCGTTGCCTCTTCTCATCCTCGCTCCTGTTCTCCCAGCCATTTCGCCTCGTCCGGGACGAGTCGAAGCGGCACGTTAACACGGAGTCCGTGAAACAAATGATCCGCCGAATGGTACAGAGACGTACATTATCCGTAGATACGGAAGGTCGTCTAGAGATTTTCGCGAACTGCAAGGACTTGTGCAGCTCTAATCGTTTAAATCCGGTATCGGAATATACCTGCATTTACATTTAACTTCTGCTAACGATTACTTCCGAAAGACGTCATATAGGAATATATTTTCCAATTTTATTATTTCCAATAATTTTATTAAATTCATTGTTACGTGATATTACTGAAATGTCCATCAAAGTACCCTCGAAGAACGATTCAATTTTAGGAAACATCAAAAAAGTGAAATGGCGTTCGGCAACCAAGACTTTCGCAAGCTTGCGAAATACAAGAGTACGTACCACATAAATCCAAACGAGTCGTTTAAACGCAAAAAATTCTTCTTAAAAAAATAATAGATCACGGTCAATCGATTAGTTCGTAAGACGTATGTATCGGCATCTACCTTCAAGTCGACGCGTCTCCACAACTGCGCAAAAAAAAAATACGCGTCGAAATATTTACGTAGAGGGTCACGCGGCCGCGATACTGGCTACGTATCGCGCGTAGGTAGCTACGCGTAGATGGACAGTTGTTCGCGGGGGAAGAGGGTTTGACAGATGTTGCGGGATAATCGAGGACCGTTAAAACGCCTCCTGGACGAAGATAGAGCGACGCGTTCCTAGATTTTGCCTCTCCTTGCCATCACGGCCCTGCCGAATCCGATTACGGATATTACACCCTTTCGTTCGGGCTCTTTTGCGAGCATCCCCTACCTCGCTAACTCGACGTCGAGGAGTGGATGGACCTCGTTGGTCAACCGTGACGGGTCGAGGTGCACCGCCGCCTTTAAGGTCAAGGTTACCGGCACGTGTGGGTGTCTATCGTCGTCGTATGTACGTTGGACGATCGTATGAGTGCGTTTCTACGTCGGTGTATAAGAATATGCGTCTCTTTTACCATGGTACACTACCTCTCTCCGTTCTCTCTCTCTCTCTTGATACGGGTTGCATCGAGCGCGATGCGCGCGCAATCGGCGCCTGCGTCGCGGCGCCTCATCATTGTCGCTGTCGTCGTCCTTGCTGCCTCTTCCTACCTAGCTATCTACCTACCTATCTACCTATCGGTATATCCATTAACGTCGTATCCTTGTGTTTGTGTGTGTGTGCGCGCGCGCGTCTGTGCTCGTGTGTGCGACAGCTAAGCGGAGCCATTGCCAAGGTCCCGGCTGGTCACGGGCAAACCGTTATACGGCGGTCGCGCATCGAGAATAACGCGAGATCCCACGATTCTTCCGGGGTAAGGTATTCCATTAACTGCTCTTTTTTACGAGCATCGTCCTTCCAGTTTACGACCCTTTCTTTCTCTTTTTCCTTTCTTTTCGACTCGTTCTTCCTTCGTCGCTGTCGTTCGTCAGTGTCCAACGACGCGCATATGCGTCGAATGCGCGACGCAGTTACTACTCCATCGTTCGCCTCTCCGTATGGATTCGATTAAGATCATTTTCCGTATAATCGTACTGGATGCGTCGAAGGTCTTGGAAAAAAACGACGCCGAAGGAGTAAAGGAGACAGCGTCGCAATAGTTTCGATTTTTCGACTCTGTTGAGTCCATGGGTCCGCTTGCAATTTTCAATAATTTACGTCAGCCGAACGTAATCCTCTTGCTTCGTCGATTTCATCATTCGAATTGATCCTTTGCCGTCATCGACTCTTAAACTAGCCTACCTATGTTTAGATCGACGTCGAACGATGTTTACTTAGATAATCGAAACTTTTGCGAGGAAAAACAGCGTCGTCGATATAAAAGAATTGTCAAGTCGTGGGATTGCAACGAGATCCCTTTCGATCTACGTGCAAAATATTCAAAGAAAACCACGAGGGCAAGTGCAATTCAATTCGCGGCAGTGCACGCACATATGCGAAGGAACGATTGCGTATCTACTCGTTTGATGTAAATTGATTGGCTCATAGGCTCACGTAATTTACTTGACACGAGTGTAATTTTCTCTCGAAGGAGTGACTACTAAGTGT
>JAITYT010000702.1:429217-441198 GCA_025433975.1 Liostenogaster flavolineata | reverse complement strand
CTCTCTCTCTCTCTCTCTCTCTCTTCCTGCGGGTCATAGGAAGACGAGACGAAGTAAGGTCGCACCCGCCTTTATGAGAGCGCGGAAAGTGTTGTAGATTGGATTAAAGCGATGGCTGCTGTGCGAAGGGCGACCTTTGCCGTGTGCAACCACGCGAAAGAAGTAGAAAGTTACCGCAAATGCGCGCCTGAAAATTCAAAATCACGCTTAATATACCGCAACGATACATCGTTAAGATCTTCCACGGTTGCTGATTTTAATGAATTCATTGACAAGGAAAATCGCTTGTGATAGCATTTTCTTCCCGAGGTTTACGAATGATTAAAAATTTTACAGGACACACAAGCCACAAAGGTAACAAGCAGAGATATTATTTTACAATCGTTCTATCGTTATAAAACAGTTTTCACGCGATTGAAGAAATGGAAAAAAAAATTATTTCGGTGAATAATTCTTTAGACACGTGACCAATGCTCGATTAAGAAAATATAAATTTCTTCATTGGATGTTCGTTAACAAATAGCGGATAAGTATCAAGAGAAAGTCGGGGATAATCGAAAGTTTTCAGTATTATCCCATGCTGCAACTGATGCGCGCACAATCCATGAAGTAGCTCTGTAGATGTAGACAGAGAAGAGAAACGCTGCAGTGTTTTGCGAATGCCTTTGCGCTCAAAAACGTGCACGCGAAGCGGTTTTCGAGAGACCTGCAAACGTCGACGATCGCTTATTTAGATTTCCATAGATAGATGTACTTTTAATCCGTGACCTTACTCCGCTTCACTGCTCCGTTATTTTTAACGCGATCGCCCAACGGTCATGGCCACAAATAAACTCATCGGCTTGAAAGAATTAAAATCTAACTATCGCATTTTAAGTGGGATCTAACGCCGTCGTAATGTTGTTGACGAGAAGGAGCGAGGGTCGACGCGTCTCCCGTCGATTGCAGCAGCGAGCGCAATCGTCGATGAACATCGTCTCGATGTTCGTAGCTGTTCGCAAATTTATTTTCTCTCGGTGAATCGTTATTATCGCCGGACGTTTCTTTCACTAATGACAGAAAATTCACCTGATTTCGCATCGTTTTTCCCCGATTACTCGATTGTAAACTCGTTGACGACAAATGCGTCGTAACCGTGACCATTGTTTAAACAGATTATATTTAGCTGCGCGTTTTGCGCTTCCTGGTAAATGCCGAGAGGTAAATCTTCGAAAGGCAGTGACTCTTCGATTGCACGAAGGTTATCGCGATTGCATCGTGTACGAGACACGCATTGATACGTTTTCATTTTCAAATATCGAAAGATGACAAATAATTGCGATAGTGACTGTTGGGGTTTGCGAAGAGTACAAATTCAACGTAAGTAGGACGCCGCGGATCTCGTGCGTGCAGCTTTAAGCGTCGGTTCTTTTGTTGGATCGTTGGATGCACGACGTCTCTGCATCGTATCAAGGATATGTCTCGTGTAATATGCTCGTGATACTAGCGGCGATGGTGCATACTCTTGTTTGCTAATGTAAAGAGGAGGGATTCTTTATCGATTTAAAACGATCAAACTTATCGCAACTAAATAGAAGGAATTTCTTAGTCGGATTGTCGAATGAACGTATGATGTTTTTAAATTACGAATAATAGTCCGATACTTTTCTAAAAATCTTTTTTCTACGTTGCTTTAACGTCAATGGTGAATTATTCGAACCTGTACCAAGTATGCTTTCATAATCAATTTCGAAATATTCACGAACGGAACGGAATAGTTGTTCTTAGGATTTTAGAGATATTTTAAAGCAGGTTATGTAAGTTAGTAGATTACACGGATTGCGTTTGTCTTTCGTACAAATCTTTTGAGCGAGTTAGGCGTTTCGGTTCGTCATACTTCAGTTAATTTACATCCGCGATGTGGTTACGTTCATCTTTGTAGGCAAAGAATATCGATGTAAGAAATTTAATTCTAACAATGCTCCATCGATCGATATGCGATCCATAAATCCACATATACGTTTAAATACGTATCGTTAATTTACAAAATTCCATCCACATAATCTATATTTATGAATTTAAAGAACGAATGGCAATATTTTACGCGTCTTCCTCTCAATGACGAGTACATTCGAAGTTTTTCAAAGAGGATCGTAAAAAGTAGAACGAAAGAATACTTGAAACGAAAATATAAATCCTGCTTATGTCGTAGTTCATTCGATAAATTCATTTTCCATCGTATGGGAAAGAATTACGATGCAAACCTCGAAGGATCGGCGATAGGAGATACGCGTCCTTCGCGATGCATCATCGATCCTAAGCTGAAACCTTTTTCAAATTTACGCGAGTCGGGCTGGTTAGCAGAGGTAGTGATACGTATAGCGACGATGAGAGGATGCGCGCGCCGCGAGCGCCTGCGTCATGACACGCCGTCGTACATCCATGGCCAAGGTCCTCCCCGGTCACGAGCAACCCGTTATACGTCGACATCAAGGGTGTGTGAGAGAGAGAGCACGCGATAGAGAGCGCACGACCGACGAAAAGAGTAAGAGATAGTCCCGCTACACAGATGCGCGAGCGCGATTTTTCTCTCTCTTTTTCTCTCACGTTCTCTCGAGGACGCAAGCGATTGTTATACGCCAGCAATCCCCTCCGCATCCCGCAAAGAGCCGCGAGAAAGGTCAATTCGGAAGAGATCTCCTTCGTGGAAACCTCGCGACCTACGAAAAGATTAACCGTACCATATTGAAGATAAGCGTCTCTTTGACGTGCTAACTTAGTCGATATTAACGACGCGTCCTACGAGTTGAGATTCGTTTAAGATTTATTCTTAAACGAAGCTTTGATATTCGCGCTATCCGCGTGTACACGAACCCGCGTATATTTCGAAGTATCTAGTTTTTTTTTTTTCATATCGAATCCTGATTCGATGTAAATGATATCGACGTTAGAGATTTAAAAGTCGAACATTCGCCTCGTTTATTTTTTCTGGAATTTTCTATAAGTTATCGATATACTGCTTTTTTGTTACTTATTTTAATACCGCGTTGGTGATATCAAAGCAAAGGAAATAAATGACGTCAAGAAGTGGATAAATTTTCTTCCTTTAACGTGACACTCAGTGCGTCCAAGTATAGTATTTTTTATATATTTAGATATCATGCCTTTATTCTTATTAAGAAGTATTATTCTGTAAATAAATTCGAGCGTAAAAATAAGATTACGAATATAATAAGAAATTCCGAGACTTCGAATCGTGATTTACCATCGAACGATTCTTTCGTAATTACATTCTGCTTTTTTCCCGCAAGTTCCGTGTCCAATGATGGAAGCTGAACAAACCACAATGTACGCTTTAGAATCTTTCACCGTAAATTGGATTCGTATCGATTTCTTTTTAATTAAGAGAACACAGTAGTGGTCGTAAGTCGAGCGAGTGGAGGTCGGGATCGTCGTAGTGTCACGTCAATGTAAACGGAGAATCTTCTTTCCAGGGATCGACGATTCCATGGGTCGTCGCTATCTTCGTAGGAAAATTGGCTTCACCTCTATCGTCGCGCGAAAGAACAGTTCAATTGTTTTCCTTTTCTTCCTGATCTATTTTTTTCTGAACTGATACCGCGTAAATTTGTTTCTGTTGGGAATATTTTGATTTCACATTTATTTTCGTGACAAAGATGTTCGAAGAAATTTTCGCAAAAAACTATGACAAAGAGGAATCTTTAGTAAAACGCTCATCGAAAGGGAGATTATGATTACATGCGAAAAGTTCTCAACAGGTGGTACATTACGCGTCCGTCTTATCGATAAGCGGAGCTCCTTGTTTCGTATGTTACTCAGTGCAGTTAAATTCAACGCTTAGTCGAATTATTCTGCTGCATCCTTGCAACGTTGTGGAGAAAATATTTTATTTGGTTACTTTCTATTCATATCGATCCAATCCATGATTAGATCTGTACTCTAGTTAAATTTGGACACGATTGTTTGATTGCGTACGTGACCACTATGAATATTATTATTAAGAAATCAACATTTAACGTTGCTTTGCTGTGACGTGACCGCAACGATTGTTTATAAATGCGATACCTGTTATATTAAAATTCATCGGTAAATTTGAAACACCGTATTGTATCGTGTACCGATGAAGTAAACGCACGATATCGATTAGTGAATGTTGTTATCAATCCCGAGAACGTTTATCCCATACGGAAAAGTTTCCGACAGAAATCTTTGGGAACGTAAATCGCGAGTATCAAATCCTCGTTAGAGAATCGACGTGCGATATCGCGGTCTTAAATCTGGGTAGGCGATGATTTTTTTGCGCGTACATACATATGCACGAACGTACTTATCAACCAAGAGGAGTTATTCATTGGATGGGCGCGATATCCCTTCTTTTTCCATGGAGCGAGGGGAAAGCAAGGTTGGGTGGATGGTCGATCGGTCGGTCGCGTCGCTTGGAAGGTAGCAGAGGGTGAAGAGCAACGAATGGCTGGAACGAGGCTGGCACGGGGTAGAAACTCGAGGGCGGACAAGTTCAAGGCCACTCTATCCGTGCCACGTCCGGGCGCGCCAACCCAAATACGATTACGTTTTAAGGACAGCCGTGAATCGGAACGACGGACTCGAGTTCGATAGCTGCTCGCTTTATGTGTATCTGCATGTATGTGTATGGACGTACATAGTCCGCTCGCTGATAAAATGTATGGAACAGAACCATCTTTCGAAAAAAGTTTCATTATGATAATATCGACTATAGTATAATATAATAACAGCAAGCAATAACAATTAATAACGTAACTGTTATATTATTAGGTTGGCAACTAAGTTCCCGCCGTTTTTATTTTAATTTTTAAACTCAAGATTTTTTAAACTACATAAATTAAAAAAAAAATTTTAAAACGGAGGGAACTTAGTCGCCAATTTAATATTTAACTGTTGATAACGTAGGAATTAGGACAAAAGGACAGACGCATTTGAAAAGATACGGTTGGATTCTTCTAGTAACCGAAAAGTAAGCGAGTTTTTGTTAATTCGAAAGGTCCTAGAAGAAACCAAGAGGACAAAATACAAAGCATGTCAAGAGTTTGTCCTTGGTCTGGGTGAAAACGGGTAACCGACTGCGGGCGTTCACCGACGCGATGGCGAACGTTCTAGAATATCAGGATAGAATATAAACACACGCCGTAGAGTAAGAATGAGAGTAAGAGTATAGCGAGTCTGATCAAGGGAAACACAATCATTTCATTATGTTGAAAGTATCTAATTAATATCTCTCGGTAAACCACGATTCCTATAATAATATGTATTATTATTTTTGATATTCTATATTATTTTAAGCTTTAGCTTTTACCGAAAAACTTACATACCTGTACTCATGTGTAGTATGTTTGTCATGTATATATGTGTGTGTCGTATATAAAAATCGACTAGTTTAAGTACTCCTGACTTTCAGATGTTTATTATCGTATCTTTAGTACTTAGTAGATCTTAGTTATGTGCTTCTTTGGAAATCGTTTTATGTAAATTGATTATATATATATATAATCTAATAGTAGTAAATCCGTTTCACAAGATTTAATTGCGAAAGTGAACGTTTAGAGATCTATTAAAATTTAAAGTAAATTTGGTAATGAGTTTTTATGAATTGTAAAATGTAATTTCAACGACGGAAAGAGGAAGAAGTGGAAAAACGGTCGTTTTCGCTCTCGTAGTAGGAAAGAAGTGAATTTCGATTCATTTCGTGAGTTTCGTCAAATTCTCGTGCCTCTTACTTCCTTCCATATCTTCGCTTGCACCCGCATTTTCCACTGAAATGTAGTGTTTTTGCAAGCGTTAAGTTTTCAAGCGTAAAAATGACGCGAAAGGAAAATATGATTTTCTTTAGTACCTCGTTTAGAAGCTTCTTCTTTAACGTAGGACGTACTATATTTTAACCGCGAACGGCGTTTACGTTGAACGATGCACGTAAACGCATCTCTGCGTTTTGAATTGCATGGAAGAGCAATCGATGTTACGACGCCTTACGAAAGAACAGAAGCCTTCGTAATTTCGTTCGATTACGAGACTCAACGTCTCGTAACAACGATCGATCGATGATTTCATAATAAGTCACTTGGGCGAGGTTAATCTTCTCGTTTCTGATATCGGCTCTTTAGCGACGATAGGACGGATGCCAATGCCGATTAAAAACTGCATTGATAATGTGGGGACGAGCTTTGCGCCCATATTTTAACTATAAGAATGCTTTTGAGAACATCGAAGTCATCTGTGGATCGAATAGCTTAGTGGACTAGAGCATTTCTTTTCTCAGGCATTTCGGATAAAGTTATAATCCTACGATAATAATTTTATTTTCTTTTTTGCAATACAGAGGGAAACTTTAATATTTGGAAATACTCTTTAAAAGGATAAGGGTACGAGTGCGAACACATAAAATAACTTAAAAGCGCACGTTGTAAGTCAGATTGTTGGATAAATCGAGATAAATCGTTTCTCGTAAAAAATGTATAAATTATTTTTCCGATACGATCAACGATATTCTCATCGATGTGCTTCACGTGTACGCCTATTTCTGTATATCGCGGTCTACAATGGAATATCGTCAAAATTGTTCTCGATTTTCGAAAGTCTTACGTTGGTTAAAACAATTTCGTCGATTGGATTGCGATCGAAGGCTGATAACGAGCTATCAAGTTAATAACGAATTCGTAACATGGAAAGTTTTATCGTCTCCGCGCAATCATCGATCTTGGGGGCGTTTCTTCGATTCCGTCGGTCGTCGTGCGCCTTGACATTGGATCGATCGTGCCATTTTTTGACGTTAAATTTAACGAACAAGGCTTAAAAGTCGATCGTAAACGAGTTCACGGCCCTCTCTCGCTCTCCTTGCCTCTTTTCCTCCTTATAAACTGTCTTGTTCGTGTCCATTGAATCTTTCGAAGGTTATCGAAAAATCGCGCGTCCTTAAATGAGTCAACGAAGGTGGAAGAGGACGTCGAGGCGCAGAGAAGAAGGTGGGAGAAGGCGGAAGACTACGAGGCTTATTGTGGAAATCGCGCGTGCTCCCCTTCCTCCCTCGCCATTGCGCTTTCTACCATCCCCACCGTCGCTGACGTTTTTCCTTGGATCTGGAAAATCTATTCGCCCTCTTTTCCTATTTTCCGCGTGGGACGTGCATTCGAGCGCGGTAACCTTGAACTTCATCTCTCTCGCTTCTCCCGCCTATTCCTTCCTTTTCTCTTTCACCGTGGCGCACGCGCTTGATGTTGACGTCACGGCTATCGACCTGAAATCGCGAACCGCAATTATAACTGCAAACGTGGGCACAGGTGGGCGAATCTTACGTGTGAGTACGTAAATACGTGTACCGCCGAGGTTTCCGTGCGCGCGCTATGCACACATTCAACGTATGCGCCGTACATGCACGGTATATCGTCGATGCGCGTGTCGATACGGTGTCGATATTTGGAGATTATGACGTTTCCTGCTTTGTTCACTCGCGTTTAGAGTATTACTACGTCAGCACGAATCGTACGCGTGTGGATCGTACGTATTGGGCTGTCCGGAAAGTTCGTGCCGATTTTCGTTCTTTTTTAAAATTTATTTATTATTTTATCGTTTACATTATATTTTTTATTAGATATTTTATCATATAATTATATAATTAATTAATTTAATGAACGTATACCAAATTTAAATGAGCTGCGTTTCAATTTTCCTTCAAAATCGGCACGAACATTCCGAACAACCTAATACAACGAAATTTCAAAGTTGATTTTAAAATAGATTATAAAGATTTTAAAAATATATGATATCTTGGTAGTACAGGTACGACTTGAGAATAATAATTGGCGAAAAGATCGGGGAAATATTTATCGACTAGAGTTTGGTACCGTGGTAAAAGTCGAAGGTCTCTCCTTTTGCGAAGGCACGAAAATGATTACTCGTTCGACTCACGGGGGAATTCATCAGTCGTTTTGCTGATATTCGTAGAACACGTATAGGGGGCTCATCACCCGCGGAGTCAATTTCAGCAGGAACGATCTTCCTAAATTATTTGATAGGTTAATTCCGAAAAAGCGGCCGTTATCTTCCATAATAACGTTGTTTTTGCTCGTACAAATCGCAAGGTAGCACGAAAGCAGAACGAACGATTTCCGACCGACCGATCCGATTGAAACGTCCTTGAGAAATCATGCGTCAACGGGTGTCCAAAAGAATCGCTGACTCGGTCGTCTTGTCCTCATTATCAGCGCTACGTAGCCGGTTACACTCCTTTTTATTGTCTCGAAAAAAGTTCGTAAGATTACGCGTGCGTGCACGCGTTAGAACGATTGTCCATTCGTAATTTCGAAGGTGCGTGAGAGCAACGCGCGTACGTATTGTACCTCGCCTCTGACACAACGACCTTGCTAAGAATTTTTCCGCGAGCCGCTTGTCACGTGGTGGTGGAAGGGAAACAAGGAAGGAGAGACGGAGAGAGGAATGGACGCCAGGTGGGACGTAATACCGTGGAAGTGGGAGGAAACACGCGATGGGTGGAGGATACGCTAGGGACGAGAGATGGAAAAATGCACAAAGGAAACGATAGATAGAAGGACGACGGCTTCCGTCTTCGAAGATCGAATCGTTCGTCGCGTTGAAGAGATGCGCGTGTGACGAGGAGGCAAGCGTAATTGTAAGAAAACACAAGACGTAACGTCGTAACCTTCTCTCGCGCGTTTCGATTTTACCGCTTTTACGATCAAGATCATGCGAGAATAGCGGAGTGATTTTACGTGGAATCGGTTCTCTCTCTAGTTCTCTCTCTTTCTCTCTAGTTCGAGAAAAGTTTGGAATTCTTACGATTCATCTACCGAACGATTCAAAAATTTGTTTATCGTTATCAGTAACTGGATAGATCCACTGACGAATTCGAATTCGTGAAAGGATTTTCAAGAAAATACGTACCAAAATGGCACTCGAGCGACGTCGGCCGTTTGCAGTGTCTCTTCCCTTTTCGTTCAGTCGCCGCTAACAAGGTTAACCGCTCAAAGGCGAAACTTACCGGACTCATTGTTATCGCGGATTATTGTTAGGCGGCATATTGTTAGACGATTGTAAAGTAATTCCTTTGAGACGAATAAAATAGCGCGTTAAAGGCTATTTTAAGCGGCTCTCGGCGTGCCCCGGATTATGGCGAGGCAAGGTACCACCTCATCGTCTGACAATAAGATCAAATAAAAGTACACGTCGCAAGGGAGCTTCTTTATGACGACCCATGTCGCTTCGCACCTCCGTCGTAAATCTACGTCGTGAGATTTGCGAGAGAGACGACGCCGATTCCGTTCGCCCGTTCCTACGTTGTCGAGAAAAGTTGAAAATGCGAGATCGAACGCGGCCTGCAACAAATCACGCTCCCGTCGCTCTACGCTCTAAGTAATTCATTACGATACCTCAAGGCCGTCTCTTATGGTGTAACGGTTTACGAGCAACGTAAATCAAGAGTGGTCAATGGCGGAGGTTTGCCTGTTTTCCCAAGTTTAGGTGTAGCCGATGATGGCGACGAGGCGCGCACGAATGGTCGCGATTGTTCGTTCAGAAAAGGTATTTCAAGGATTGGACGAGCTTCTGGGTAGAAGATAAAATACGCGTTTAAAGCTATTGTTACTATCGCTATGCAGCGCTACGTGCATCGATAAACGTGTATACTTATATAAATGTGCTCCTTTTATATTTAGTTTTTTTTTTTTTTAATTATTTATTTTTATCAGCAATTTTGCTTCCGAAGGCACGAGATAAATGTAGAACAATTTCGGTCGACTTGTATTTTCCCGAGAGAAAACGATCGTCGGTAAGAGTTCACGATCGAAACCTGTCAATCGTACGATCAATTTAGTAGCAACATTTCAGACGCAATGACTATTTACTTACGGCATTGTCTTAGAAGTTTATAGATATGCGGCGATACGGTAAGAGTTTGCGACGGTAATTTGTTTATCGCATTAGATAGCAGCGACGTATGGTAATGCGCGGATTCTAACTCGTTTTGAAAGTATATCGTCTGTCATTCTTGCAAGGTTAATCTCGAAAACGATGCTTTAAGTTCGGTTGAAATTTGTTAGCTATACGAATGCATAAACGTGGACGATATAAAAATCAAATGATCGATCGTGTCACTCTTTTTGCTGATCATCCACGAGACGATAACTGCGCAGTAAAAGTAATAACGTTCGGTAATTTTATATTTACAATCAATCGTAAATTCCAGATGTATTGACCTTGCGTGACGTACGTGATATGAGTATTACGAAAAAACTATTTTATATCGTTTTATATAGGTCGCGTACGCATTCCAGGAGTCACGGTATTACGAGACAAGTTAAAAAATTGATCACGACGACGAATTCTCCGTTCGTCTTTGTGTTATCATTGGGAAGGCCAATCGATCTATCGCCTGGTTCAAGTTCATTATCGTTTCTTTTATTAATAATACGATTCTCTTTTTTCTAATAACGGCGCCGACGTGGGCTCGGCACGTGTAACACGGCAACATTCAAGGTTGGCGTCGCATTTCGTGCTGCTATTAATAGTTGCGCGATCGTGGTTCGAAGTGTCGCTGGTTACGCGTAACCGGAAACGTACCAAACTTACCAAAGCGTAAATGATGATTATGTTACACTAACCGTTTCAATGGATAGTTATTAAATACCATGTTAGCTGAGACTACCGTCAAGTGAGACTAGCGAGGGATGCTTCCTGTGTAAACCGCAAATTTTCACGAAATTTATGTATATTTTATTTTTTATGAAAGTATTTCTTTTTATTTGCAAACGTCCATGTTTTAGGGGTGAACATATCCGTCGAAAGTAACTCCGCCATTGCCGGTCCCAAGCCCGGATGAGAAAGGAGGAGGGTCGTACGTCGGTGCCTTCTGCACCGTCTACAGAAATTATCTGTAATTCTGAATTTATTTATGTTTAATATTTCCGAGTTTTTCACATTTTCGAACGGACAACTACTCTTATCGTGACAGTTTTTAAAATATTTATCCTAAATGAGCGCTCATATATTTTTGGCAGTTCTATTTAGACTGACCTATGATGATATTTCTAGTAATCTCTATTTCCATCTTTAACATATTATATAATTTAGAGCAAATATTTTAAGGTTTTTAATTTAAGAACGTTTATATAAATACAATTTCAAATGGTTTGGTTGAATTTGACAGTTTCTATTATTTTTAAATTTAAAGTAAAAGTAAAAATTCAATCTTTTTATCCAGAGAGAACTTGTATATTTCGGTGTTCTTGTCTTGTCTTTTAGTCAGTTTTTCTCGCATCGATTAGATTATCGATGGCATTTCGCACAACCGTCGCACAATTAAAGTCATTAAAAATGTGTATTATTCGCTTAGTCACTTTTTAATTAAAAAATACTTAATTAAACAGTAAACATAATGGTCTCTTTCTTCTTTCTTCGACAATTGACATCTTCTAATGGCTGTTAATTTTAATTAATTCCATCTACATATGCAATCTTTCATTACTTGATCTTAATTCAGTGCTCGTAATTATAGATACGAATTTCTAATTCATATTCGAAATGCTTTCCCTCGTAAAGAGATTGTAAAGGAGAGCTTTTGACCGTATCCAGCAACGTACATTAGGCTCGTACGTATAATTTAGCTTGATTAAGTTGTCGTCGTCTAATTTAAAGACAGACTAATTCTGAGATACGACATCGAAGAGATACAGTTCCAAGGAGATGTTTTCTTACATCATTGGAGGTTAGCTAGATATGTGATATGGTATGATAAAGTATGACTCTTCAGAATTGTATTCCTCCATTGATGAGCGTGCTCTCGAACTGTTACTATTTCCGACATCGTAGAGACACGTTAGAAATATCAGAAAGTCCTTTAGTTTTAAAGTCATTTTCTAAGAGTGAATTTGATCTTGATGAAAATTAATATATATATTATAAAGAAATATTGCTAATTCATTACTAATCGCGATTAA
>JAITYT010000702.1:389751-403667 GCA_025433975.1 Liostenogaster flavolineata | reverse complement strand
AGAGAGAGAGAGAGAGAGAGAGAGATATCCTTCGAGCCTTCTTTTAAGCAGTGTAAGTTGTACCTACCCGCTACGTGCGCTACTAACACGTGACTCAGATTAAAGATTCGAGCCTCGTGATCACAGTCACGCGATTAAGTGACGCGTCGCAATACGAACTTTTATATTTCTTTTATTTCTCGCGTAGTATTAACGAACGACCTGAACCTACGTTCACGGTTTTATGAAGTAATATGTTGTTTGTAATAGACTTCCGGTTAAAGGTTAGTGTCGAAAAACGTGATTTCCTGATATTGCCGAAGATTATACAAAAATAAGCGAGAATGGTAGCCGCTTCGAGAAACGATAGTCCAGAGGACATGTTTCTGCTAAGCGAATCTTTTTGAAAAAGAAATTATAAAACGTGACCTCGTGGAGCTTACGATTTTCTCGAAAACAACTGCGAATAACGGAAATCGATATAAATGCCACAACCCTTGTCATTTCGCAAAATTCTTCGGATAAGCGGCTCTTTGATGCGTCCTTAAAAGTCGCTGAACAGCGTAAAATACGAGAGTCACGACAAGGAAGGAGAAAAACGTTGCAACATTTTTCATTTTGGTGACACGAAGATATCCCGCGGATTTTTAACGAATTTTTCGGCTTAACAACAAAGCGATTATAAGAGAAACACGATACTAAAAAACGTTGATTCTAACATTTTCATCGATTTTATTATTTATAAATTTCGTTTACAATAATACGCTCTATTAAATTACACTCGCAAGCGTACTAAGTCTCTCGATAAAGTCGAAAGTCTTCGTAATTGAATCGTTTATGCCGTAACGAATTGGCATCAGCTCGAATCGACATCGCCACATTGCGTGCACCAATTACATCTTTAGAAAATGGCGTACATCCCCAAAATTGTCGCGCTCCTTAAAAAATGTCGAAGCTCAACATTATGCGATGTTACTCTACTCATTTTGAGATTCTATCGAAATTAAAAGCGTCGCCATTGCGCGCGTTACGTAAGTCCATACGTACGTGTGAACATAGAATACATCCTTGAAACTGCGTTCGGTGGTCTATGCGTGTTGGCTTGCCTATATGCGCGCGTGTCAAGTCCAATGGACGGCAAAGACAATGGACAATCGCACCGCTCATCGTCGTTGTCGTGGTCGGTCGTCGCTAAGCCGGGATCGAACGCGCGTAACGAACGAATCGTCGTCAACGGACACAGCGCGATGCCATTACCCTTGAACGATATGACAATTGAAGGACGAGAGTACGCATGCGATATCGATTATTCGCGAAGCGATCTCGCGGTTGCCGGGTGCTAAGGAACTTTTTAACCCCTCGACGACGAGCGACGTAGCGAGTACGTCGGGCCCGGACTTCGCATGCCGTCGAGCGACGTAGCCACTACGTCTATTCAAAACTACTGAAAGTTTCTCACGATACCGACTGTATCGGAGCTTTAAGGATCGATCGAAAAAAATGTCTCTCAAAAGTTACAAGATTGAATTACGATTGAATTTTAAATCACGAACAATTGAAAAAGGCGAGGCAAATAATATGAAAGAGCTTTTATGAATTATACAAATTGAAGGAACTCTGATTTTCGGTAGAAGTACACGAGAAAAAAGTATCACATGTATCACGTATATATGTTTTTGCAAAATATGGTAGACCAGAGATTATTGTATAAACACAAACAATTTCAAATTAATACACTGATTAGTTCTAAAGTTATAACTTTTAAACTGAGAAAGAAAAAAAAGTGAACGATAAACAAGGCGCAATGCGAAGTGACAAAGAAGTAATTGTTATGCTAACCTTGGATTTCGACTATAATTTAATTCAACATACGACTCGTCAAGAGAGAAATTGAAATTTTGGAATTTCGAGGACTCGATCGTGCTGCCTCGTTATTACACGATGCTAGCTTATCTCTCGTTGGAATAGGTATTTGTTACTTCGGTATAGATGTATTAGGAATTTAATTGTAGATTATGCGACATCGTCGAGCCGGTGTTTTGTTTGATATTAAATCGTTCGAAATCCTCGAAACTCTCGAAACATCGATTTGGCTCAAAATCCGTCCTAAAATTGTGATTAATTTAGTTTGATGATTTCGAAAAGATGACATTGCCTATCGAAGAAATACTTCTTTTTTTTACACCGATCTCTCTAACGTAGTGATTTCGTGTTTGAGATCAAATGAAATTAAAAATATCAAAAGACAGAAAATCGGCCCGGAGTTAATTTTGACGCAGTACGCAACGGTTTTGTTACTCCGTTATGATTCACTTCCGACATCCGTGTAGACTTGCGATTTGCAACACCTGATCGAGACCTTAGGTTTCCTTGACGTCAACGACAATACCATCGTTCAAGAACGCCGTAGTAATATCGAATCTCGATTCAATGTAGACACATTGATTCACATCACGTGACGTACATCGTTATTCAAAACTAGAGAATCTATCGTTACACTTTGTTATACTTTACGATAATTTGTTATGAAGTAATCGAGTCGTTATCAGACAGACCTTGCCATTGACTTCTTTCAATAAGTATTTAAACAGTATAAATGACTTTTAAATGTTGCATTTTAAATGTTTGAAATTTACTATTCTACAAAAATTTGTAATTCGTAGATCGCGGCAAAGCGTAACTCGCCATTCGACTATTCGGTGCTAACCGGAGCACTCTAACTTGCTCGAAAGAGCATAAATTCGTACAGCTTGTGGGAGAGAATCATATTATATCAGAACTTTTGATCAGTGATGTACATATTTACTCTCACATTTTGAATACCGTGCTTTATTTCATACGCGTACGATTCACACGTGCTATCGATCCGCTCATACTTTGAACGTGCAATCGTCCCATTGATTCATCGTTAAAAACGCCTCGTGTTAAACGAGTTTTTCAAAAATATAGATGATACTAATCCAGGTACGAGTAATATCGAGGATATAATAAACAAAACATCTTCCACGAAACATAAACGCTTCCGTAATATTTAAATTTAATTAAATGGCATAACTTCTTAATGAACAATCTCCACTTATTTCGTTTTACGTTCGCCCACGTGAATTAATTATGAATAAAAGAGTACAAAGTATCGATAAATATTTACAGCAATTTTCCGTGATTTTAGAAATATCGAGAGAACGACGAAAACGGAATCGGAAATTCGTGGAGGCGCGCAATTTGCGTGGACTTGACCGCGACGCAACGCATCGACGATTATCAGAAACCGGCATGGTGGTGGCCTTGCGCTATCCCAAGAACGTAGGTACGATTGTTACGCGCGCGCGCGTATACTTACGTAGAGACACGAACCGCTTGTCAATAAGATTCACGTGTATGGCGGCCACGTGACTGTCGGGGAGCTTGCGGACACTCCGGAATCGCGTTCTATAAGCGGCGCATACAAAAACACGCCGGCGTAGACGTCGTCGTTGGCATCGGTATCGACGTCAAGAATATCCAAGAACGCACGACACTGATGATCACACGTTCGCATTGACCTTGGCCTCGCGTTCGATCGCGTAACCCCGCGTATCGAAGGATCTCCGTGGCGAAGGATTTTTACGCCGCTTTGAAGTAAAACGAAACAGCGAGAATTCTTCGAGGCAGTAATTCGAATTCGTAGGTAAATTCGTAGATGTTAATGTCGCCGCGATGATAATTCTCCGGTCGTATGGTAAGATTCTGCTAAGTGTTCGGCTGTTTGTCGAGAAACATTTTGTTTGCTGATTGTTAAGATTTCTTCGTCGTTAAGAAGTGTGATTTGCGTCTTTTGAAATCTATTGTAATCGTTAGAATTAATACAGTGTTACGAGTAAGCATCGTATCTTTCATGAGATAAAATGAGAACAAACTGAAACTAACGATTATGAAGTATCTATTGTGATATAATGCAAGATCTTATCGACATGAATCCATAAATTTATCAATAAGGACGTTCAGAATGCAAAACACCGGTGCAAGACAGCAAATTTGAATTTAAAAGTTGCTCGAAAGAACGAGATGCTTATCCGCCATACATTTAAGCTCTAAAACTACGAAAAAAACTTTATCATCGAGTACAAGTTGAATTAAAGTACTTATTGCGAATTAGTGGAAAGAGCTTCGCCGATCTAATTACAAATAAAAATGACTACGTGCTCGCGATAAGATCCTATTCGTCGCAAATGTACGTCCATGACATTGAATATGCGTCGAAGCATTAACCTCCGCGATCGATAATGCAAAACACAAAACCATTTGCAAATGCAAGCCAAGCGAAGAA
This sequence comes from Liostenogaster flavolineata, assembly GCA_025433975.1. Lineage (NCBI taxonomy): Eukaryota > Metazoa > Arthropoda > Insecta > Hymenoptera > Vespidae > Liostenogaster > Liostenogaster flavolineata. The sequence goes on along the minus strand of JAITYT010000702.1, from coordinate 399,382 downwards.
ACCCTATTATTTTGTGCAAGGTTACTATCGATAAAAGAGAAGGTTATTATCGATAGGAATTCGTTGGAAAGTAAACGCAAAATCGTAAGAAAATACTGTTTAATTCCCCTCGAAAAATTGATAAAAAATTAGCCCGTTATCTCGAAGAAGAGAGGACGAAGACCAGAGAAACATAGATCGAAGTTTCTAGATATCGCGATGTTTTATCGGCGATGATTTCGTGGTTTTGTGACGCAACGCGTGCTCCTTCGCGAACGTTCCGCGTACACCAACTGATGGCCGACTGTCATCGCGATTATCTGTATCGTTTTTCGCGATGTCGAAAGGACGCCGCGACCTCCATCCTAAATAACAACGACAACGATTTTTTCCAACATCGGCATCGTCATCGTCATCGTCATCGTCATCGTCATCGTCATCGCCATCGACGTGTTCTTTTCAATTCTTTCGGTTGTGCAAGCACGGTGATAGCCAGTCACGTTCCTCTCGTCCTTGAACTTGGTTCGCGTTATGCCGACTTCGCCGCTGTCGCCGCTTTTATCCCCACCATTGTCTCGCTGTTGCTGCTGTTGCTGCTGCTGTTGCTGTTGCCTCGCGCACCCCACCATCGACCCTCACCTTGCCCCCTACCATCGAGGATCGTGCGATCGCTTGGTTCGCGCCGCGCTGCTGATAACGACCGATTGTCAAATTGCCTGTGTTTTCCGCGGTCTGGTTCAGGGTCGTATATGACGATTGCCCGAGACAACGACAACGACGAGCGAGCCTCGTAATACGCGATCAGAGTACGAAGTTTAAATTTTATTCAAATAAGTAACCAGTGTCGTACGAATAAATCCGTCTTTTTACTTTTCCCTCTTTTTTTCTTGTTCGTCTGTTTAGAATTTATCGTCTGTCTTGGACAACGAAGATGACTGATTGATAATTTCTTGTCGGAGATTATTTTGAAAGAGGACATTAGAGGATATACAGATCGAGGTATTTGCGCTAAACAGGCGAAATTAAAACATTGCCCAGGAGTAATCAATTTTTGTCGTCTACGTATACGCGAGAGATCTTTGAGAAGAAAGACAGATTTTTATTCTCGTTCGTTTATTGTGCATCGTTAACTCATCGAGGTTCATAAAAGATTTGTTTGGGTCAAGGTTGAGCCAACAATCGTTCGTTTTAGGTGTCCTGTGTTGAATTAATTATTTTGGATCTCCAATCATGATACGGTGCGATATAGTGGATTCGATGATTCGTTGTTGCTTTTTCTTTGACTCACGTAATTGCGAAAGAAGTGAATTAACAAAACAACGAAAGTTGGTCTCCTTTGTTGTACTTTATAGCGCCGTAATGTCAAGTAGAATTCATCGAATAGGAATGTCTTCAAAAATATCGTGTATTTAATATTTTTCAAGTTTTTAGCAGCAGCTTATTTACACGCGTAATTAAAGACAATTGCTAAGAAGAGGCGTTTTATTCACACGCGTCTGCGAATGTTCGAGCAAAACTATTGGGTATGTAAATTAATTCGATTCATTTGGCGATCAATTGCTATACTATGTAATTTTCTAATCTCTAATTCAGTTGATAAACGTTTGGATTTGTAACAATAACATCGTGTTTATCTGATTCGAAGATGTCGAAATGTGAGCCAAAAAAGCATCATCGAATGCTCGTAGAACCTTATGGCGAAAGTGCTCCTACCGATAAATCATGCAGAGAATAGTTTCAATGTTTTAAAAGTGATGGTTTCAGTGTCGATGATAAACCTTGTCCAGGTCAACCGAAAAAGTTCAAGGACGAGGAATTCTAGGTGCTAATCAATGAAAATCCGTGTCAAGTGCAACATGAGTTCGCGTAATTGTTGAATGCTGATCCATCAACAATTTCTCTGCCATACGAACTGAAAGAGAGATATCGAAAGGCGAAAAGCCTGAAATCTTGCTACCAGGCAAAATAGAAAAGTTTTGTGGTATCGTATTGTGACTGCAGACGAGAAGTGGATATATTTCGATAATCTCAAACGAAAAAATTTCATTTTCACACACCTAATAGTTCGACAAAATTTCCTTTACACGACGATTCCACGAAACAACTGTCCACAATCTAAATTAAAAATGCATCGAGAGGTTTCTCTGATGGTAAGTCACGTATCAGAGATATCTTGATAAGCGGGATATTTTTTCGATCGTCAGCGCACTCGATCGAGCATTACAAGAAAAATTATCGTCGTTGACAGCATTACGGTCGTAATAATATGATGTAAGTACTTTTAAGTTCGATAAGCAAAAATTTCGCATGATTTGACGAGCGATTGCTCTTGGCCCTCTGATTCTTTGATTAGCTGATTTTCAAGGCTACATCGATATATACGCGTCTTTTTGTTTCGATGCACTCTGCAACAACAGAAAGATAACAGAACGGAAAAAGAAGGAGTAAGTGTGCATACGAGAAAGAGAGACACATAAAGAAAGATCTTAAAAATCTTACGACTCTCGAAATATTATTCATCGTAAAGAACATGACCTTTCCCAATATTACGATCTCTCAATTTCTTGGTTCGTTTAACGATTCGTTGTAGGCGTAACGTCACGATACTCGTGATCCGCGATCGTTACGAGCGTCGTTAAATATAAGACGTCATTTGGACGATTCCTTCGTCGGTAACAAATTATTATCAGAGCAACCGTTGAATTGTCCTCGCATGGAATATCCTTCGACTTGGAAAAATTAGTACCCGCGTTATCTTTGACAATAGAATCGTTTGAAACGAATACGTAGAAAGCTCAATCGAGAGTAGTCTTAAGCGACAAACGATCGTCAATCGCTTTGGTCATGTTTTCTTTTAATTAATGCAAATTAACGAAGCGAAAGAAAATAGTTCTTGTTATCTGACCAATCAGTGACGTTTTTAACATCCCCTTTCTACAGACTGTTACAGTAAAACCGCTTAATACTTTCAGTATAACGGTTTTTTTGGGATTCCCTGAAATCGTATTACAACGTGACGTTCAAGAATATTGAAGAATTACTGCAAGTTACAACTGGTGAAAGTCTTTCCAACGACGATCTTAAAGAATTAGTGCATGCAATAGAACAAGTGCACGAAGGTGACGAAACTAGCGTTTCTGAAGACGAGGAGCAAAAGGAATTTCCATCAAATTTCCTAAAAGAAAGTTTAGTCACCATAACGGAAATTATGGCTTAGTTTGTACAAAATGATTTAAATTTTGATAGAAGTTTAAAGGCAAGGCGAAGTGTCATTGATGTGGTGTCTTACTATCGACAACTGTGTGCTGAAGAAAGAATCTTCCTTATCGCAAACGTAAATTTTTTATTCGAACTTTTTTTGATTTTCACGAATGTTTTACGAGTAAAAATCTATATTAGCGATTAATAAGTCTATAATTAATGTAATAAAAAAGTATTTAACATTAAGTGGTACGAAATAAGACAAAAAACTGATACATTTTTTTATTCTCTGTTTTGATTCACCGATCCCCATTATTTACGTGTTAAGATGACCTCGTTTAACGCTGTTTCGTTTAGTGCAGGAATTTATTGGAACGTATGTCCCGCGTTAAGCGGAATCTTATTGTACATGATGACGCATAGGCTTTCAAGTTATGACGATCAGATTGGTGCATAATCGATGGATTATCTAATAGGCTCACGCATAGCATATGTTTCAAGAACATTCATTGGATTTCATTTTTTCTTGCTCGGTACGTTTTCGTCTAGAGATTTTTACAAAATGTTCGATGTCAAGCATTGCGAATTTTTAAATCGAGAACGAAAGTTTAAGAACGTGAAAGTATTTGATAACAGTTGAATTACGAAAGCATCGTAATACAAGTTCAAGATCGGCAGACGGATATCATATGATCGATACATGACCGCTGCATGTACGTGTCGCTTATGATTTAGCAAATAACTTAACGAGAGAAACTAGATGTAAACAAGCTTGATAAAACATCGCGTAACGAATTTTGCATCTAACATCTAACTTGCCTGCACGATTATTTCTACGCAAGAGCCAACTGTTACAGTCAAGCGAATAAAATTCCAGTTATATCTTTTATGCAAGTTTATTTGAATATTTTCGTTATGAGAGAAAAAGCAGCATCAAGTATCAATGGAATGCATGTCTTTTTAACGAAGAAAGAATTAAAATCTAAGATGAATTATATAGAAATACAAGTATAAATGTTTGCTATAATTCGGCACAGATGATTTTTTCAATAATTTTGTACATTTTTGGTAAATATGTATAACATTAAGTAATAATGAGTATATCAGTGACAACAAAAAACTGAAAATAAGAGAATTGAAAGCACAGTGCGTTCCAATTTTCAGTGTTTTTTGTATTTTTTCGAATGAAGAAAGTACAAGGCCAATATTCCGTTAAAAAGGAAATACTTTTTCTTTAATAGCCACAAGTAAGAGTAGTCACTGTCCCGGTACGTACATAGCAAGACAAGGCAAGGTTTAAATTCAGTTTTATTCTTTCTTTAGATTTGTCGCGCGAGTGAGAATTTTGCTGTTGTTCGTCGGCTGGACTTTTCAATTCTCTCTCGGATATTTAAGCAATTAACGTCTTTCTTATAAGGATTTCCCTTTTACTCAGCAATGCGAATCTGCATTGTTCTCTCGACAGCGAAGAATCGTGATTTCACGCGGGAAGGTTTTTCTCTCCATTTTCCATTTGCACTTTTAACTTATAAATAGCATTCGTTTCCTGTAGTTGCATTTTTCTCATTTACAAATACATAAATATTTGAACGAATATAAATTTGATATAAGTTTGAATATAAATGCATACGTGAAATATGATTCTTTAATTATCACCGAATAAAATTTTGGCAACTAAACTTATAGATATATTAACAATATAATACAGTACATATTGCATATAACATAAATATAAATATTTTGATAATATCGAAATGTTTGAAAAATATATAGTGAAAAAAAATTAATTCTCTCGAATTCCACGTTAGATGAAAATCATAAATTTTATTATGAAAATTATATATATTATATACATATAATATAAAATTATATTATAAATAAAAGTGTTTCTTTTCTTCGAGCAATCGATTATTATTGACAATCGATCAACGTCTTTTGACTTCTTGAGAGGATTTTGTATCCTTTGTGGAAATATTCATGTTTACTAATACATAATTTATCTGCACAAAACGGTAAGACAATAAAGGGTCAAATTCGTATTTTCGTATTCTGTGGAGATTAATTTTCAAGAGACACACGGTTCTTCTTTTAATTTCTGGACACTCGTGAGACAAAGCAACGCGTAGAAATTTATGTATTCTGTCAAAAAATCCAAAAATTTTAAATTCGTAGAGATACAATCACTGAAATATTTAGACAGGACGACAAATATATTTTCAGGAGAAGCGTACATTTTTGGATGTCCTACCAGGTTGTTTTGAATCACAGCTAATGGCGTCGAATACGTAAACAAGTATTGTCGTTCGTAGATTATACACCGAAATACGGACGAATTCAGGAAAGAGGATCGAGCAAGATAACACGACGTAAAAGCGATTAAACGGTCGAAACTTACCGTCGTCATGCAAACAACGGAATTGTTTCATCGTTTTAAAATTCTCCTAAAAAAGTTGGCTGTCGAGCGTAGAAGTTTTGCTCTCTTTTTGTAATACTTGATAAGATGGCTTTGCTCTTTAACCGTCCTTAAAGGTATTCTTTATTCTCTTTCTTCTCTCTCTCTTTCTCTCTCTCATTAGTTTTTCTCCCATTCCAAGCGTGAAAAACAGTAATTCGCGAAACGAAAGTTCACCATTGGCGACAAAGGCATGCTCGTGCATAAACATAAGAAAGCGCTCTTTCGCATCTTAAAGATGGACACAATGATCTTCCTCTCATTGTAAGACGCAACGTTTCAAGGACTTTGGGATTTCCGCTGGACCAACGAGGATACGTCGACGCGCGTTCACGTGAATGTGTTCGTGCACGAACACTTCGGTGCCTCCGATTAACATGAGCGAGACGTGAAGCGTATAACGCGCATATCGTGTCCTTTCCGCGTTCGACCACGATTTTCAGGATCTTCCGCGTACACACGTGCGCACGCGCGTCTACCTACACGACGTTCATACAGCCGAATGAAATCAAGTCTGGTTAATGTCATCTTTAATTCGATGGCCGTTGAGGTGACAGAAGGACAACTGGTTTTACGAGCGTCGTCGAGCGTCGTTTTACGCTCCTTCTGACCCTGAGAAAGACGTACGGCAACCTCTAGACAGCTCCACGGCACCTACTATTGATTATTCATTATCGTTCCTTTAAAAAGCATAACGAACGAACGAACGAAGACGTCGCTTGAAATACAAAAGAACGAATAGTCAACTACCGTGGCGTGCTTCTAACGATAAATACGCTCTTTGCGCTCTCAAATGGTTTATTTAACGCCAGAATCGATCAGTGTTCTCTTCTGTTTTTCTTTAATTTTCTTTTGCGATCCGAACAGATCGTTTTCAGACAATTGACAATTAACAAATTGAGATGGTTATCGATGTCGATATCGATAGATCTTGTCAATGTTCGTAAATCGTTGTTTGGAAAGCATGCCCTGCTTAGTTTTATTTATTTCAATTCCAACGTATTACTACTTAGCTCTCGCTTTAATTTTGCTTCCACTTTAGAAATTTCAATAAAGGAGAACTTTTTCTTATGGATATATTGGAAAACACGGTATTAAGATTCACAACCAATTAAGCGAAAAGGGAAGGCGAAGTCAGCGCACGTCGTACAAACGGCAAAATAGAAAATAGGCTAAGATTAATTCCATTCTTTTTTAACAAAGAGATTCTCTTCCATCATGTTTGTCCTTTGGTTTTTTATTTTATTTCCGTGATGTCTAACGACGAAGACGTATATCGCAGATTTTTGCTTTTCACGCTTTCTAAAGGACTAATAGTAGCTATTAAGTTGTCAGGTTTTTCGGTAAGTCCCCGGTCTCATTTAGATGGCGTGAAATTGCTTCGAGACCCGCAGAAGGAATTTTCGCGTAAATTGAATAAAACTGTTTCCAATGCTCGTGACCTTGCTCGCGATTATCCACCACTTCTTCATTTTTTCAAGCGTATTTCGCTTTGTGATAGATTCAATTGTAATCATATTTGAACGTTCTGTACCGATCTCATGGGAATTTGCTATCGATTCGACGCGATAGAAAGAATCGCGATGCTGTAACAAGTGATGCAGTACGTTCAAAAGCTCGTCTCTTTTCATAGAATAACGTTCGAATTTAGGAGGAAAGTTTTATAATATAATTTACCCCAAACACAAAGATCAAGGAATAATTTATCCTTGAAATATAACAAATATTTCATTGACTCTTTCGATCTCCGTCTCTCGTTCGTTCGAGTAATTAAAAAAAGATTACCGAAGTAACTAAGTAAAGCGGATGCGAGTAATATACAAAAATCGAAGAAGAAGATATCGTATCTACGTAGTCAATTAAAATAACAAATTAAATTAAATAAATCAAAAGTTTTATCGAAAATGTTCATTGTAATTTAAATAATTTTTGCATGAAAAAGATGTATTGAAATTTTAACGATGACATTTTAAATTAATTTATTTGAATACATGACTTTCTAAGTTGCTATTATAATATGTAATTTATGGAAAGATTTTATTACGTCACGAATTACAGGAATCCAAGTATTGTAAATTTTTCATTTGCCATTTTGTCATTTATTACGTTTTATTCATAAAGATTTCTTTTTAATGACGATCACGTGTTATATTCGCAAGTAAACCACATGTGGTGTGATAAAAGAGCATTCGTGAATTCGCATTTCGTCTCTTATCTGCATCTCTCTTTCAAACGAATGCGAGAATATAAAATATACATGTACTAAAAAACAATCTATTTGTTTGGTCATTTCATCGCCATCGTCATCATTACTACCACTGGTGTCACTTTGCGAGTGTGAAAAATATTGCAGCGCGACTTTAATTTTTAAACAGGATAAAATTTTCAGATATGGTTTGGCGATCGTGTTACCTCTCATCGTCAGATAAAATCCGGGCGCAAGAGCGCGAACACTTCTCTTTTAAAATTTCGAAAAAAACGTGATAGAGTAGAAAAAGAAGATTACATCGATACAAGGTTCATTATAGAATCTCGTATTCATGATTTAACTTCAATTTTTCTATTTCCGACAGTTTGCCTATTTTAATCCATTGGCTAAAGAGTTATAAAATATTCTTTAATAGATGGATTTATGAAAAATAAATGGTAATTTTGGGAATGAAAGTCGAAAAAATTCCTGAGTCAATAGGTCAAGAATAGGCGAAAGGGACTCGTCAGGTTTCTTTATGACGTTGTCTTTTGGTAATATTTTTTTCACGAAGAAACGAGCAACGGCATCGAGTCAAGCAAGAGGATTTGAACGATTTAAATTTACGATTTTAAGTTAACTTACGATTTAAGTGGTCTCTTGTCTCTTTCGTTTCTCTCTCTCTCTTTCTCTTTCTCTCTTTGTGTATATGTGCGTGTTTGTTGGATACTGCAATTAAATGTAAAGTCTCTATTATAACAGTGGGGACGTTAAATACGTCGCCATCGTCGTCGTCGTTTTCATTTAGGTTATCGTTGTAGTTGCCAACTAAGTGGATGGGATTCACCCAAGGTAACCCCGAGTAAACGACGTAAGTGCTTCGAGTGCTACCCTTCCTCGGGTGGTCGAACAGCATTCTGATTCTTGCAAATTTGAATTTTTAAGACATATTTCTCATCATTGACTGGAAAGACGAGAGATATTTCTTGGACGACGACGATTACGGTTTCGGTGTGTATAGTTTATGTCCATGATTCATTAAATACAATGCAATAAAGAAAAATATAACTTTAAAATTCTAAGCCAGAAAAAGGACAATTTTGTGAAAACTATTATTTATAATTCTTACTTAGATTAATGATGATTACAATCATTAATGCATAATCAATCGTCTTCTTTAAGATACGATCAAATATTCTGATCATATGATATGTGTGATATTGTTACGACTAGGTTGAAAATTAACCACAAAACTTTGAAAATCTTGCGAGGTTTAACTTTACAGATTTACAATTCGATATCGTCAACTGTTCCAATCGCGATGGCTCAGTTTTCATTGAAATTTTATTAAATTCGGTAATTGATACTTTCAAGTTAATTTACCCGTTTCAATACTGCTTTCTTGCTTTTCCCCCCGGACGAAACTCTTCCGATCATCGTTTCGTAGTCGATCTTCTCGTTTTCGTCAAAAAGGTGCGTTAATACGGAATGCTCGCGATGGAAGTATTTCGTCCTTGGACGAGAAGCAAGAGAGGGGCTAACACAGGGCGGGGTAAAAGAGACGCAAGAGAATTAATGACGCGAGGCACGTGCGTACTCTTGGCCGATTTTCGGCCAGGGCGAGGGGGAAAAACGAAAACGATCCCCTTGCTCCTCCTGGTGGCAGTCTACGTCACGCGCGCAAGCTCAGTTCGTCGATGTGTCTTTGTCCTTGTCCGACGGTCGTTCCTTTCGTCATCTTCCCCTCCTCCTCCATTCTCGTCTTCGACGGAGAAACTTTGGTTCTTCAGCCAAGGACGACCCTGACTCGT
>JAITYT010000702.1:349340-362143 GCA_025433975.1 Liostenogaster flavolineata | reverse complement strand
ATGTGTTAAAAGTAAATAGTTATTACTTCGTAACAAATAGGCCAAATAAAATGAATTAAACGGCATTTTATTACTATATACCTTATATATGAAAGAGAAATATAATAATTTAACGATTGAAATACACAATATATAAAGAAGAAAATTTTTGCTCGCGGATATGAATTAGTGGTACACGTTTTCAAAGTGTTGTCCATTGGAATTAACACAGAACTGCAATCGTTTGTAAAAACTTTGAAATACATTTTCTAACATAGATATAGGAATACCGCGACTGCATTTTTTAATACTATTTTTAAGCTCCGAGATGCTTCGAGGTTGTACGGCGTAACTTTCAACACATTTCCATTGGTCACCCTGTACAATTGAGGGTGGTAGATTTAAGTGGAACCATCCGCATAGACTCGACATCGAGATTCGATATTTAGCGCGCAATCGATGTTCGATCCACATTTTCAGAATTCTGTTCACGTGCTCGTCTCGAGCGAAGAAACGATCCGAAAGCCACGGCAACGACGACGACGACGACGACGAACGACCTCGTGGCACTGCGGTCGCCTCGTCGCGAGAAACGCAGCATCGATGGCGCTGATGACGCCGACGAGGTCAGCGCGAATTAGACCGTAGGACGTTCTCTCCGTCGATCTTGATAACGAGTGGAGCTCTTTCGATTCCGCGAACGAGTTGCCGACTGTTTTCCGTGACGCCAGCTCGATATCGATACGGCCAGTGACTCAGTCCGTGTCGCTAGTAATTACTGGCATCAGCGGCGTCGTTGCGCACGATGCGTGTCGCGATCCTGCGTCATTGGACACCACGAGAAAGGTTACGAAAGGGTGGAGTGCGGTCCGCGGAGCGGAGGCAGGGAGGGGCAGGACAAGGAGACGATTAACGTTCGAACGGGCGTTAGAAGCGCGCGCGTCTGCGCACGCAGGCGTCCGCATCGACGGATTAACTTCCTTGAAACGCTATCCGATGAACGCGTATCCTTCGGGGTTGTTGGCTAACCGCGTTTTGCACGATTACCTGGCCAAATCTTCGATCGATTTTCCTCGCTTTCGCATCAGCGAAAAGGTCGATAGTTCTTTGTTTCTTCCTTTCTTTCTTTCCGTCTTGCTCGGTGCAGCGTCGCGGAATGCATGGCTGCGACCTTCAAAGCGATCGCCAATTGGTATTTTTCTTTGGCGTCGTGGAAGACTCGCGGAGAAGAGACGCGATTATACGGATTTGTCGAAAACGATAATTATCGAGAGCGAGGTCTCATTGATGATTTCGTAATTGTTTTTTTTTTCTTTTCTTTTTTTTTAGAAAAAATAAGTTCAGTTCATACTGACGGCGTAATACTGACGGGCGTCACTGAGTTAATAAGTTCGCGACGTGATGCAAATCGTTACGTTTCTTCTCTACATTTTCACGTTCTGTTCGTCGAAGGTCTTTGCGTAATGGTTCTATTTGAGACGAACAAAAAGCGCATGAATCGTACGCATCGCTGCGAACAATTTTCAATGACCCAAATTTTACAGGTCTAAGTGTTACGAAACGCGTCGATTAACCTCGGGCTTAACGCAGGGCTTCGATGAAATACGACTACTTAATAAATACGACGCGATCAATTTAAGAGATTTTACGATTCTGTTTGCATCGTAGAAGATAATTAACCGATCGTTTCCTTCTCACGCGTTACGATTGTTTTAAGGGCTTCGAGGGCGCACGAAACGATTTTTTTATGAATACAAAAAACAAGAGGCGTTATTAGTTCGCCAAGCGATAAAAGCTTAACGTATTTTTTCCCACGAGATATTTTTCGTCCTCGTCTAAACATTCGGCGCACAGACCGCGCAAAATACGTAATGCATCGGCTGATAAGTTTCCGGTCTGATAGACAGATGGCGCCTTAAATGCAAAATTAATTTTTTTTTTTTAGAAAGCACTAACCTTCAAAGGTAGTTGTAAAAATTTTATGACTAAAATTACACGAGAAAATATCAAAAAAGTCCATAAAATTGTTTTGGCAAATCGTAAAGTGAAGATGCAAGAGATGGCTGACACACTTTTGCATTACCGGGCACTGTGGATTTCAGACAAAAATTTGTACCTTCTGCGATTATAAAAAAATCGTCGAATAACAAGATTCTGCCGTATCCAATGTAAAAAATTCATGTGTATGGATCATCACAGTTTTATTACGTGTAGATTGATCAGAATGACTATTGCGTTCATTTTCATTTCAGAAAATTTATAATTAATAAAGAACTTTTCAGATTTAAAGTGTGTTTTATCGCTCCTTGTATTCTAAAAAAAGAAAAATCATCGATACAATACGTTCTACAGTATAGTATAGTAGTTCTATAGTATGCGTGAGAGACGAATGTTTATGCATAATGTATCTTCCATGCATGTTTATGAATCTAGGGTTAAAAAGCATCGATATTCCTGAAAGCCACGGAAAATCGATAACCATCGCGAGGCGGTTAATCGAAGATCGTATTTTCAACGCATTTCATTGGTATTCCAGATGGGAATTGCGATAGTTGATCGATCGTCCTTTTTGATAGACGCTCGGTCGAGAAGTTTGATCGAAACGATCGATCAAAGTTTACGATTGTACAGCCACGGCCCGATCACACTCGTGCCTACGCGTTTACCCGGAACGATACCTACGATCGATGAACACCTATCCGTCGTAACCTCGATTCTAACAAAAGGCAAAAGCGGCCTGGGATCTTCTTCTCCGCGCAATATTTCGAAATATTTCCAGAAAGTAAAAAAGAAAGCTTCAAGAACATCGACCTCGATCTGGACCTGATCAACGCCATAACGCGAATTTTGTCAATAAATAGTCTTAGAACATTCTTCTGTTTCGTCAACGTGTTCAAAGCACCTAATTTATATCGTTTGGGTATCGTTTGGATTTCCACCTTTAATTTATATTAAATTAAATTAAAAATATAATAAAATAAAAAATTTTAAAAACGAACATGGAATTATGGCACCGCCTGAAAGATGGCAAAAGGTCATCGGCAAAAACGGACAATACCTAATCGAATAAAGTTATACTTTTAAGCAAACATCTTGAATTGTCATTCTCATTTAAAATCCGCAATCACTTAGTCGCCAAGCCAATAACAGCGAACGTAATACAGTCTTCGATGCTTTCTACGCGTCGGAAGGTCAACGTCCGTCGCTCGTCGAGATAGTCGATCATTTGGACGATGACGAAGAGGCACGATCGATGATATTCACGATCTCATGGAGGTACACGCGGCAATCGTACTGTCATCGTTCTTCGTAGCGCACGCGGCTACGAGGCGATCGCGGAGTACCGGGAAAGATATGTCGTGTAGGTGAGGACGGAAATCGCGCACGAGTGGAAGGAGAAAAGCTGTAGGAAACGCATTAATTTATTCGTTGATAACCTCGAGGGACCTTGGCCTTGTGCGTCATCGCGCGGCTCGAACGCGCGCCCGTGACTCACCCGCGCATCGTTTTTACCGAAGCGCGCGCGCCGCCACGTACGCTTCGACTTCGACTCCTTTTCGTTCGTTCCTTGCGGTATCCCCGATATTTTTAGTGGCCGTTCATGGCCACGGCTCGATAGGGCGAAGGGTGAGCTTCGATTCCTCGATTTGTGTGCGCAGCTCGTCGAATACGTCGACGATAGAAATTACGCGTGTCGTGCAAAGCGTATCGGCGCTTTGACGGCGGCCGGTATGACCATCGATCATCGTGGAATTTACCGACTTTGTACGTAATTCCTTCCTATCGCGTTTTATCGTATCCGTTTCGAGTTCTTCTCCGTGTATTTTCTGCGTGCGCAATTCTTATAATAACGTTTTCAAGCCGTTTTTATCGTCACCTTTACCGTTCTTGTTATTGTCGCATATCTTAGTGTAAGAATGTATTTAATGCGTGACAGTACGCGAGCGCGTTTGTGCGTGTCGTTTGTTTATTCGTGACAAGAGTCGTCTCTTGCGCTTCGTCATTTTACGATTCGGTTAATGAGAATCGAGTGACGTTGCGCGTCCAGGAGTTTTCTCGGTTCGGTTCGTTCCAATTTATTTCCGACGTTAGCACCGTATTGTTGAGTAAACAACGTTATATCGTCGTGAATATCGCAAATAACGAGGCGATTGTGGCGATCGTATCGAAAAAAAAAATTTTTAAAAATTATGCACGTCGTTGGTAGATCATCGTGCAACTCGATCGCGACGTTCGTCACTGCCATTTTCTGTCTTTCAACAGTCACGACGTACCGCGGACCTTACGACATGTCTTACGTCACTCTTTTAGAAGCTCCGTCTCTCTCTGTCTCTCTCCTGGTAACGGCGAGCACGGAGGCCGACGGCGTCGACATTAATTACTCGCCGTTTAGTTTACGCATGGTGGTCAATGATCGATATTATGCGTAAACGCATGCCAAGGACGTTTCGCACTCGTATTAATGTTTTATGAAATAGGAACGGTCGTTTCTTTCGAGATTCGCTCAATGAAATAAAAATGGCAAAAAGTGAGAGGAGAAAATTCAGAAAATCCTCTATCGAAAAATACCGACGCTGAGTTAAAAAGCAATGACACAACTGTGATCACTTTGTTCAACGAAGGTAACATTTGATAATTTGATAATAACGGCAACGAAACGAATATACGACAACTGAGAAAGCGATGAATTTTGCAATTTTAGGAGAATAATTGTAGGCGTCTCATTATTCGAACAATTAAAGGGCAAATACGTACAAATTAATAAGGGTTGATTAACGATTAATAAATAAGTACTCGTTAGCGTAAATTGTAAAGTGAAAAGTCCGTGTGATAAAAGCAATTATACGTCTGTACAAAAATGTAAAAACAAAAGCTAAAGGATAAAACTGAAAAAGAAATTGAGTTCGAATGTGAGTACTCGAGTGTATTGCAGTAGTTAAGTGCAGATTTCGCAGGATTTTTGCTTTCTTTCTCGGAAAAATTCTCGAATAATTGTAAGCACGTAGTCGAACGTACAACAATTGTTGTGGCTTTATTTGTTCAAGGTTTTCCGTCAATAAAATCGGTCGCTATGAATCGACGAAATCCGTGTTCGTCTCGACTGGAGAAGTCGAGATGGTCCGTTCTCGAAGTAGCAGCCGTCCATCCGTTCGTTCGTTCGTTCGACGCCTGACAAAAGGAGCACGTCGTTGTCGTTAATAGCGTTATCGTTCCGTACGCCGAGCAAATTCAAAGCTTTTAAGAGGAGGCAACGCGAGCGAAGTGAAACACGTGCACTTTATGCAGATGTTGACTTTCCAGAAATAGTACGAAGAGCCTTCTTACCTCATGGACGAGGAACGAATGCATCGGTATGCACCCGATGTACCTTGCCACCGTGAGTACTCGCACGTAAACCGCAAGGACTATTCGCCGTAAGACAGGCAGCGGAGGCAAGGAAGACAAGAAGGAAGGAAGGAAGGAAGGAAGGAAGGAAGGAAGAAAAGAAGGAAGGTAAAAAAGGAAACAGTGAAAGGAGAGAAAGACACGACGTTGAATTCCACTTTACGGAGTGGTGGTGCTTACACGCACGCGAACACGTGCGTACGTAAATGTTCTAGAAGACGTGTGGGTAGATGCGTGTCCGTGAACTGAAAAAATTATGAACGACCTAATGGCTTTCGTCTCAAATGCAAGACGAAGAAAATTTTACTTTAGAAACGTCGAAGGAACTTAAAAATATTAGGATACTCTCGTAGAACTTCTCGAATTACGAAAATGGTGTAAACATCAGAATTTCAATAGTTAAATATCGACGATTTATAAGAACGGTTTGTTGAAAAACGTTGCAAACGATTGCCACTTCCACGAATTCTGCCTTTACTGTACAAGAAACGTAAAAGCAATTCCATACTGAAATATCTCTCAAGGTGCTTTCAACGTTACTTATTAGATATTCGTCTTCCTCGATCGTCCGATTAATATTTACTACGTTTAAATTTGTCGAGACGAAAATAATTCGCAAACACAGCGAAGAGATCTTCTGGTCGACCAGATCGACCGTGAAATGACCGAAATAGATGCCGCGACAAAAAGTTTCCCATCGTGAATCGAAAAAAACAAGAACGAGGGGACGAGATTGTCACCGAAGTTTCTCCAAGTCGAATTGGCGTCGGGTCGAGAAGCCGCGGAGGCGACGGCTACGCCCTCGAGTGCATTGCCCTTGCGGCCGCGTCTCAACAACGAAGATATCGTGGCCGAGAGACTTGGCAGCAGAAGCCACTGTCTATCTAAGCACGGTGTTGTACGAGCTAAGAGGGTACGATCTAAGTCGACGCACGTGCGTAGCGCACAAAGTCGAGTCGCTCGTACGCGGAACGTGCTTGTATGTATATAAGTATTTATGTATGTTGCGTGTTTGTATGTACTCCGCGATACATTAGACACGCATCGCGTTCCATCCATTGCTCGCGCGACTTTGCACGGTAATAAGAGGAGACTGAGAGAACCAGATTTTAATGGAATATGAAAGCGTGCCATTTTACGGTGATTCGTAGCCCTCCGAATTATAAAGCACTGTTGGCAATAAAGGGCTACATTTCTTTTTCCTATGTTTCAGTGTAAAATCGTCGAGAGGTTAAATATGTAAATAAAATATGTCTGGATGTAAGATAATCGTCGTAACACGAGTACAAGCAAAATGAGGTAGCTGGTGGAACCAAACAAACCCTTTCTTTTCTCGAATCGAGAATTCGTACGCTGTTCGTATCACTTGAAAATTTTCTAAAATAATTTTAAGTCGCCACCGGAAAACTTGTTCTTTACGAATTCTCGTTGGAGCCAGTCCTGCTTCAGAGAAGCGAATGCTTACCTTAATTCCGTATTCCCCTTGGCTCAAGAGATAGCAACCGGTAAAGGTCTCACTACCCGAATTACGGTAGCTAAATTGAATGCCTGGAAGACCAGATCCGTACATCAGCAACACAATTTTTCGGACGTCACGAAAAATCGAAAATAAACTCGGTAATGACTCTCACACACAAACCTACGTATAACCCAAACTCACCGAATGTTTTCAACGATATTATATTCATCGAGAACCGGTGTGGATATTAAAGCTTCAGATCCAAGCTATTAGCAATTCCGATAGAGGGTAACTACCCTCAGGACTTTAATTCACGGGTAAGATAGCCTAAGGATAGTTACATAAATCAACCGCTTAGAAGCTGCAGGCTGGTAAAAACTACGCGATGTACGGCAAGCGACACGTCTAATGTACAGCGTGGAATAGTCTGGAAGAAATCAGTGACAGTGATATTGTAAGTAATTCTTTGCTTAATAAATTACATCCATTACTAAGGACGCGGATGGTATTTTTGTCTTCCCCAAAATAGCTTAACAAGAACGAATTTAAGTTATCGTTAGTCCGGCTGTAGGGTAACTCATTATTCGGATCGATCTGTAGGAAGACGTTGGAACGTGGTGGGTGTGCTTCGCTCGTAACGTCTTTCAATGTCGTTCACGCTGCGGCGACTCGAAAGTCTCTCGGAGACGTCAAGATGCCGGTGGTCAAACGGTCCGTTAATTTAAGAAGAATGTCTCGTCGCTAACGAGGATCAGTGCTGTCGGTTATTCGACAATAAAAATAATTTGGCAATGAATGAGGGTAGACGGTGTACCCAGTAGCGCGGCGACCGGTGGAACGAGCAGGGGGAAAGGGCGAGACTGCTTAAGATATTTTTATTGTGCGTCTACAGTCTGGATGCACGGCCGGCCGTTCAACCCGATGCAGCAGCAACTTATTGCTCCGTGCCAATCCATAGGGAAGCCGCTCGTTCCTCGTCTTTCGTCCTATCTCGAACGAGAGAAATTCGAGAACGGTATCGAACAAGAGCGCCTTTGCAGTCTTCCTTTCTACCGAAGAACGAAGATGCACCGTCGTAACGAACTGAAGTTTTCCCTTTCCTTCATTTCCTCGAACGACTGATTATCGAATGCATTCGCAATTTTACTCCACCTGCTAGTTCTCTGCCTATCGCGGACCTACGAAATTGGAGAACGCGTGGAACCACGTCGCTTCCCCTTCCTTCGTGTTTTTTACTCCCACTGGTACCCTGGACCATCATTTACGCCGTGATTATTCTACGCGTTTTCGTAGAACTGAGAAGCTCTCGTGGCGTAATGAATATATATTTACGTTTTCAATCGTGAAACGGGCAAATTTGAAATGTCGATAACAATTTTAGTATAGTATATATTTGGGCCACGATATCGTATACTATATTCATTTTCAATTTAAATAATCTAAAAGTAAACGAAAGTTATTTCTAATAACGTATAAATAAATATAAACTTATTGCATTCCAGCCAATGGCTAGACTATTTATCAACTTGCTTAATGAGTATCCAATGAAGTCAGTCGAGAAATTACTTCTTTGTCTGGTTTATAGCCACAATTTCGTTGCATCGTAGTTTTTAACGAGTCTTAAGTATTCCGTGAACAATTCGAACGTCTATTTTTAATTGGTATAGAAGATCGTAAGGTTGAATTCGTCTTCGATCGAGTAGGCACTCCGGCGAAACGTCCTTCAGTTCGGCTTGAAGTATCTGCCCTCGCGAAACGTGGTCAAGATTGGTGTGGGTACTGAAGCTATGCACCATAAATCGTTTGAGAAAGCAGATGTCCTCAAAACGAACACGGTTGGCCCAAAGCACCATCGGATTGCGAAGAAAAGCCGCGGGGAGAAAGAGAGAGGGGGGGAGAGTGGTGCGCCACGAAACAGACAAAAACACTAAGCCACGCAAAACTCAAACGGTATAACTCGTCAAACGTTTTTTCCCAAAGGCGTCATCGAATCTCCTCGTCGATTAAAAATTCTGACGACGTCGTAAGACCCGAAGCGAAAGCAACGCGATAATCGTCGTTGTCCGAGCAACGAGAGAGAAGGCAACGACGAGAAGAAAAACGATAACGGTGACGGCGCAACGAGTGAGTCGATAAAGCCATTTAACGGATCGTAAAAACGCCGGGGACGTAGCCGCGTAAATCACGAAAAGGAGAAAACTACAGGCGACGAGCTGCGGTAAAGGCGAGTAGTAATGGAGCAGGGAGGAGAGAAAAAGGACAAAAGAGAAAAACAGAGAGAGAGAGAGAGAGAGAGAGAGAGAGAGAAAGAAAAGAGAGGCAACAAAACGCGTCCCTGACGTAGCGTCCGATCGGTGGTCGCGTGGGTGAGTCTGCCCCGTTTCTACGGCGGGGTGGGGGTTGTACGGCCACGATGGGAGGGAGAGGGAGTAAGGCGACCGAAGAGACGTTGAAATCAGAAGGAAAGGAGAAACGGAGGATCGGAGTATACGCGCACCGACGGGGATGCACCGACCTTGAAGGGATTTTTGCGTCTACCGAAGTACGTTCACCCCAGGAGCAGAAGCGCGATTCCCTCGCTCCCTTCTCCACCTCCTCTTGCCTCTTTCACTCTGCTCGGTCCCTTCTTCCTCCCCCTAGCCGGCCTCGTCCGCCCCGTTCCCTCTGCCGCGTCTTCGCCCTTGCCCCTCGCGCCGCGTGCCGCCGTCTTGTCCTCCTTTTTTGTCTCCCTTCCTACGGGCTCCTTTCGCGTCGTACCGCCCTTTTTTCCAGCTCGTCCTCGGCTGGACTCACTGCCAAGGCTCCGTCGGGCCCCGCCGGACGGCTGTTGTCCTCCCCACCTCCCTTGTTCCTCGCTCTCCCCCGTAGCCTCGTCCAGTCCGCTCCACTCGCCCTCGACGAAAACCTGGCGTCGCGTTCGTACGGTTCCCTTCGTCAGCAGCGAAATCCTATGAGCAACGAGGGTGGCTGCTTGCCTGCCTGCGAGGAAGAAAGGAACATCGGCATGCGATCGTTCCTTTTTCCCTGGCGATCTTCCGCGGGTTATCGTCCATATGCAGGCAGTTGGGTAGTGTTTAATCGTTCTGGTCCAGGATAAGAAGTTGCTCGAGAACTCCATGGAGAGCGATCTTTCTTTTTTTTACGATTATCTGTGCTTCATCGAACTTTCGTGAATAGAGACAAATATTTTTGGGTATCGTGCACGAGGGATGCTGAGATCTTCTAATAGCATCGTTTGTGCACTTTTGCTAGATGTAGCGAAATGGAATAAGAATAGTAGTGCGAACAGGATTTTTCTTGGATTGATCGGTTCGGCGAGTTTGCGTGCGATATTGGAGTTATGACGGCAAGTCGAAGACGCTATACGTGTGTGTGTCCATGAGTGAGGACGGCACGCACGTGCGTACATTGGTTAAATCCTGCGTTTTGACTCTTTACGGCTTGAGGTTTTAGAAAATAAAATAGACCCATGTTGCGCAGAAATTTTATTTCTTTTTAAATTAAACAAAATTCTTTTATTTTTCTTAATAAAGGAATCACTTATATAAAAACATAAAAAAAATACAATTCAATTTTAGAGTAGAACTCGAACAGTTCCATTCTGCTGAATGGGTTCATGAATAGTAGTTGTTAAACTACTATTCACAATGGCATTAAAAGTATGCAATTGTGAATATGGGCGCATCAAAAAGGTGGGACACTTTTAATACCATCGTGCCCCAAAGAGTTAAAGGATCGATCGCTCGATTTGAAATGATTGGCCTACTTAACGCACATTCCGGTTTTGCCTCGGTTCTCTTCTCCTTTTATGATAGAAGCAGCGTTCGAATCGAGCTACGCGGTAAGGAAACGATACTCTTGTCGCGCGATCGACACTAAGGATTATCCTTTCGATTTCGTTTAAAGAAAATTTCAAGACATATTTTCTGTCTAAGGAATTTCATGAAATCGGCTCTCTAAAGACGTACGATTTTTTTGATCATTTTACTAGAAACTTGTCAGACTCTATGGCTCGAGTTGCGTAATTTTACTTGAGAAACGTTATGATTTCCACGCGCGAAAAATGTATATTTTACTATTCAACAGCATCTTTCACAATCGGCGCAACAGAAAATTATAACTTGTAATTTATACGGCGATCTACATTTAAATTCGAATTCTGTAAATTTTATTGAATGTAACAGGTGTCGCGGATTGAACGAATTTGATCGAACTGCGCTGATATACCGTGCGTCCTTACGATTTTAATTATTGACGAACGAGCGATTGGCGCCAATAAAATAATACTCTCGGATCCGCACGAGTCCGGTTTTCTGCCGATTCGCGTCTGATTCATAACACGGCGTGAAATCGTGCGATAATTGCTCTCGAGCTGTGTCGAAATCGATTTATGTCTCAATGTGGTACATCGGTAACGTTACCAACGCAAAAATCGTGATTTCCTTCGAGGCGCGAATCCGTTGTTTTCCTCTCGTACGTTCGCGCACTCGCAAGAAATGATTTCTTTCCGTACGTGACGTTTTCGATTTTGCTACAGCGCGTTTACAATGATAACGTCGTGTCGTTACGAAACGATGCATTATGCATGGTTCTAAGAGACGCAGAAACGCAAACACGTGGATGCGACGTACTCGGCTTGGCTCGTCACGAAACTTATTACGTTCCAGTTCGTATCGGTGTTTCTAAGGTTACGATATGAGAGACGTTAACAAATTCCGCGACGTTCGGCAATTCTTACGACGATAGACGATCGGAAGAACCGTTGTTAAATCTTCTTCCCGCGATGTTACGTTGTCGTGTCACATAGCGTACGCTTCTACTGTCGAAATAGAGATACAAGTAAGCAGTTTTCTTCGTAGCTGACGGCATTTTCGCTCGAGTTGTAGTTAATCGCAATAAGAAAATTTTACACGTGCGAGACTACGTAAATAGCGCAGAAATTTGCGCGATTGAATTGTAAGGATTAAATCCAAGATTTAAAATTAATTGTTTGAAAAATTCCTTTATTTTAAATCATTATTTATTTTTAATTATTTATATATACATATTTTTTTTTAAAATTATTTAAAATAATTTTTTAACAAATTCTTCGAGGCTGCGTTAAATGAGACTAGAGATTGTTTACACCGAGTGTAAACAATACTCCAAAGTATTAAGTACTTTGTTATCTTTTTTCCCTCCTATCCTCCTGGAGGATCATCCAAGGCGGAATGTCGGAGGAGTCTCTTCAGAGAAGGAATACGTATTTGTCGAAACTGTGGTAAAAAGGGAAAATGGAAAATTAAATGTTTTGAAACATTGAGAAATTGAAATCGTACTAGTGAACTCTCCGAGCGATTTTTCGCGTTAAACGAGTTCGGCCGAGCGAAGATTACAGCTCGACCTTGCCGAAAGCTCATCCATTATCATTCGACCGAGAGGTCACAGCTTTAATCGGTAGGAGAAGCTTGGCGTTCATTGTCATTGAATTGATTATCCCCGGAGAGAAGGACGGCGGATAAGCCGCTTCGCGCGCCTCCTCCTCCTCCTCCTCCGTCACCTCTTTCTCCTTCTCCTTCTCCTTCAAGGAACTTCGAGCCGCTTCGTAATCGTTCGACACGCGATAGGTCGCGCTATACCTAAACGCGATAAATTCGTCACGTACGAGAGAACCTCTTATGGAATCCATCAATTTTCTCGTACTCGTTCGAGCAAACGTTTGGAAAAACTCCTACTTGTAAATTTGTCGTCGCATCCCCTCCGTTCGACGATACGAAAGACGTTGAAATTAGGCATATTTTGCAATACGCCTCTCTCGTCACCGACGACGGAGAAGAAAGAAGAGGTCATCATTTCGAAAGAAGGCCCAATTCGAAGAACCGAAAACCGTTAAACCGAGGAAAAAGAAGAAGAAGAAGAAGAAAAAAGAAAAAAAAAATGTTAAAGAACGAAAGGAAGGTCGCAACAAGGCCCACGCGGTCGAGATTTCAAGATTTATGCC
>JAITYT010000702.1:302108-314062 GCA_025433975.1 Liostenogaster flavolineata | reverse complement strand
TCGAAAATAAATTAGTTTAGAAAATATAAATCTTTTTCCGATTTCTCCGAGGCATCGAACACCGTGTGACGCCTCCCAGCGAGTTACACCGGACCGTTCTGGTACACGCGTCGGTGAATTTTTTGCCAGCGCGAGTGGTTAACGCGTTTAGCGCCACGCCGGTCCAAACGGATCGACATCAGATCAAAAATCCGATTTTAGGTTCACGTTACAGCACCGCGCGAGCACTGCCCTCTTACATATAATGATTGCGAGACTCAAGATTTCGCTTAGGGGATATCGGTTCTCGTTCAGTCAGTGCTTCAAGAAAAAGAACATGATATAAAAAGGTCAACGGTTGACGGCCGAGTCTGGGCCTCAACGGAACGACAAGCAAGACGAGCTGGGCATTTAACGTGTTAATCGCTCTCTCTCTCTCTCTCTCTCTCTTTCTCATTCGCGTGTGGTAGGTTGCCACTTCGTAATCAGAGTCGCGATAAATTTTCCACGTTACTCGCCGTTTCACAGCGTTCTATCCCTCTCTCTCTCGTCGTTTTTTCCCCTCGCTCGCACGGACGCTTCTGCGTCCTTCCGCCCCACCAAGCCGGTCAGAAATCGCAAGATCACCTCCGCGCCAACCAGCCAGCCAGCCAGTCAGGCAGCGACCTTGGCCTTGCCCGAATAAGACGCGGCCTTGGCGACCGATCGATGCGACCGCCGGGTCGGTGCAACCTCTGCTACGTAGGAATAGTGTCGACTGGAGGGGAGCGGGTGACGTTCACGCTAGGAGACGTAGGAGAGAATCGCTCATGGACTGTGGAAAGACACGAGGAGGGTAAAGGAAGGACTGGATGGGAACTGGTTTCTCTCGGTTTAGACGCATCGTGCTGATCGAACGCGAACGATGGTTGAGATCGGGCGTGAATCCTTCCGAGCCTGTTGTCTGGTAAATCGCGTTAAATCAGGAAATGGGTTCTGGGAACTGGTTATCGTGCGATTTTTTCCCTTTGGGAATGAAAGTCCGAGGAGATCGAGAAAGTTTCCTTCTCCATCGATAATTATTGTTCGTTATCGAACTCAACTAGGAAATGTTTTCCTTGCGAATGATTATGAATCATGGTTCGCGGTACGTCCTAACTCGTCGTCGATTAGTTGATCATGGTCGTGGTAACAAGTCGATACTATAAAAGGTGACGTTTCGGGTAAATCGGAACTCCTCCTGGACGTAACGGCGCGCAACGTAGAAATATTTATCGATCGATACCGTGACTCGAACGGAAATGAGAGGGAAATAGACGCGAACGACAAGGTCGCTGCCTTCCCTCGTTTCTTCGCAATCGCGTGGCGATTCCTCGAGGGAACAACGAAGGAGGGAGAGATTTAAACTCGGCGTATCATGGAAAGTAACGGTGCATTGAGGCGGCAGAGATCGATCGGTTCGTTAAACTTTATCGTTCGATCGCAGATCGTATTGTTTTTATCTTCGATCGGATCTTCGACAACGCGTCGAACGTTGTCATGCCGAACAGTCATCTTTTTACGATTCTGGACGAAACGTTTCCAGCCATACGTTTAACGCTTATCGTTGCAAGATTCGAAAGATCTTTCGCAATGTACGAGCTCAAAGTCCATAACAGTTTCGTCGAAGAATAGTTACCGTTATTTATTTTTTATTAATTTCGCTAATTAGCGGGAGCCACTTGACGTATTCGCATTATCGCTGAATGTTAAACGACGTTACGTAATCTATATTTAATTATTTCGAATGGTTTTGGGCTTCTTTCGATCCTCTTCTTAGCGCTTTTCAATCATTGGTTTACTCAAGAATAATATTTTTCTGTCTTTCAGTCGCGATAACTTCGCACGATGAAAGCTCGTTACATTTTTAATTCCAATAGTTTAGAATCTTCTCCAATTATTTACAATACATATTCGTTTAAGGAGATATAAACAAGAAAAGATAAGCTGATCTCAATTAGCATGACTAAAATTTTTCAATATTCACCCACGGACGACAAAGTAGCCTCGTTAAAATCGCGAATGCCTAATGAGCCAACTCCACTCAAACGAACTAAACTCATTTTCTCCCATGTTCATAAGTTATACATTTATCATTCTCCACGCATTGTATGCACGCATAACCTATCGAAGTATTCTCACTAATTTGCTTACTAAAAATTGATCGATCGGCTTTTTACATTCGATGCTTTTTAACCAAGAGCCTATTAATAGTCCTTCCGATTGCGTCAGAAATCTGGACGACCTTTTGACTGGCTTATCTGTTCGATGTAAATAAGAATCACATTAAAAATAAAAAGATCAGGACGATATGGCGAGTACTCTGTCGAATTTGGATCTAAAGCCAGTAGTGCTCGTAAATTGAAAGCTGCGTCAGTACTAGCGACGCGTTCGCGCCAGAATTAACCGGTCGTCAGCTTCTAAACTACGATTTAGATCGACCAAATCGAAACAAATCGGGCAAGCAACGTTAACCCTTCGCGGTTCAAATTAATTTTCCTCATTCCCAATAGTCCGGTCTAAATTAATTTTTCAGTTACATCAATTTATCGTCGACCTAGCGATTTTAATTGTGTTTTCACGTATCCATATGCTGCATAAACTGGAAAGTAAAATAAAATTTAAGTTAAGCAACCATATCGATCATTTTTGTCATACATTAGAAAACATCCAAAGAAGGACGATGTCGAGTCAGATTCGACATCGGACCTCGGAGGGTTAAACGTAGCGCACGGGTGCCGAAAAAAAGTCGTCGAGTTTCTTGAAATACGTAACGCAGGCGCGTGCGTCGCGCAGAAATCGCTGCTACGACGTAATCCGAGATAAGAAGATAAGTAGCGAGGATCAACGTGCCCGCGATCCTCGTGGAAAAACGACGACGTGCCGACGCAACGTGCTACGGCAGCGTGCCGCTCGCGTCCTTGGCACGAGGAAGCAACGCCTATGTATTCCTCGTCGAAAGATTGCATAATATTACGCGAGACGACACACCGAGACAGCGTAACGTCACCTCCCTCGCGTTTCCATCTTCCTCTTATCTTCTCGCACTCGTCGCCGTCTCCTTCTCTATCCGCTCTTCTCTATTTTTTCGCTTTTACGCAGCGACGCTCGAGGTGAGCGCGGAAAATTCGTCGAAGCGCCTTGAAAAATTGCCGCTTGCGACATTGCGCTAACGTCGGTCGCTCCAAACGCTCCGATCAATGGACCACGCGTCTCCGCGTAGGAAACGCTCAAACTTCCTTCAAGGAAGTGTCCAACGACTGTACAACGTTGAAAGCTTAGGTTCCAATCGGAGCACACATTTAAAGAAACGTGAGCGCGGTTTGTACCGAGATGGGTGACCGCTGGGGAAAACCGCGAAACTGTTGCACAAATACCCAAAGTAGCTTTTTAATCCGACATGTTTTCCTACATCAAACACCCAATTTAAAAACAAAAATCGCACGCATTAGGTTGTTCGGAAAGTAACCCGCCGGACCGTTCGTGATCATCTGAAACGTCATTTTTATAAAAAAAAAAAAACGAAATTACTTTCCAAACGACCTAATAAGTCATAATAGCAATAGATGTACCCAACTGTATAATGTTCCTTGAGAACGAAATAGAAAGCGTAAACCGGTAGGTGAAACGAAGTAGGGGCTACCAAAGACTGTCAATCGAATGTTAATACTATGTAAATAACTGTATTGAACAAAGAGGTTCTCGCGCAGGTTCTTGCCCTCCAAGGAAGACTTAACGCTCCAACTTAGACGATTCAAATTGTTTCTAAGGTGTCGATTTTCTCAACGATCCTTATGACGTCATCGGTGGATCGCCCTAAATTTCGCAGTGCCACCGTCGCGAGATTCGTTGCATAGCTTCCGCTATATTCGTCTATAAGGTGTCAATGACGATATTTTTGGATTCGTAGGCAACGATATGGCTTCTAACGTCGTTGGCTCGTGATTTCTTATGCCATTAACGAAACGTTCTCAGATAGGTGTTGGATAAGGATTCCTTACGTTATCGCGATAAAATCTCTCACGTGATGTATGAAATGTCATGGTGATGTAAGAAAACATCGAGTCCGGCACGAATTATCTTCCTTACGTTTGGAATGGTCGGCATGGTGCGTAAACAAAGTTTTGCTCGAATGTCGAAGGCACTGATTTTTCTCAACTCCTTGGCTTTGCTTGAGCTCGCCGTAGATAACGCGGTGACTGCCTTTTTTGCAGCGATTAAATAATCGTCGCGCTTAATCGTTCTCACCGTAAAATAAATGCGCGAGGACACGACGTGTCTTGCATCGAGCGATAAACTCGAAAGAAGAACTCTTCGAGGAGGATAAACTCGCAAAGAATTCGCTAATAAGACACGGAGATCCCCTTTTAAAACATAAAATTCGTCTTCTGATGATAACGCGACGATGCACGCGCAAACTGACGTCCATTTAGTCAGCAACAAGGACAAGCTGCAACGCAGTCAATTGCCGTCAGATTGACATCGAATTTTGAATTTCTTTTAGATCGCTTGGACACAAATCTTTTCCTTTGCCATCCAAACCAACCAATTCGCGTTCTTATTCTTTAGAACCTCAATTATGCCTCGATCAAAACATGTTTCATCTGTATCTGCGTAGGTAATTCGTCTTTTAAATATTTCTTTTTCGTTTAACTCTGTTTCCGCCATTTATAGATCGGCGTCTTAAACGCGATACGCTTTCAATCGTCAAATGAAACTTCTGCTCAAATGGCGCGTAGCTAGCACCATTCCGTAAGCGGGAAAGAGGGACGCCGCCGCATATTTCTTCCATCGCTAATTAGAACTTTTTTATGTACCATTGCCTTTTGCCGTCACTTCCTTTCGCCAAAAATGCTTTCTCGGCGTCTTATAATGCAAAATAAAACCGCTTACTAATGTCTCTCAAATAGAGAGGCGACGTTGTGCCGACTGGAATTGATATTGGGTGTGAGAGTGAAAGAGAAAGACCGTTGGGTCGTTTTCGGATTAAAATACACGTAGCAAAAGGAAATTGCGCAAACACGCTGTCTGACGAGTCATAAAATGGAATGAAATCAATATTTGTATCGCTTACGCGTTGTAGGAAGCCGAACAGCGGAGAAAACGATTTCACGAATTTAGTGAAAGAAGATTTCTTCTCTTCGAGTCGGTCGTAGTGTACT
The DNA here is from genome assembly GCA_025433975.1 of Liostenogaster flavolineata. NCBI lineage: Eukaryota > Metazoa > Arthropoda > Insecta > Hymenoptera > Vespidae > Liostenogaster > Liostenogaster flavolineata. The sequence goes on along the minus strand of JAITYT010000702.1, from coordinate 308,903 downwards.
GGCGTGTCTTTCTCGATATGCCAATCTCTTCTGAAAATAGATACGAACGTCGCGTACTTCTTTATATTTACTTTATTACGAGAAAAACTCTAACTAATATTTTTTATTAATTTTTAGAAATTCGGAAAGATTTATAGATATCTCGAAAGAGTCACGATCATGTCACGATCGTGATATCGAAAAAAAAAAAACAACAATAACGTATCGTGTGCGACTTAGGAATTCTTTACAAAATCGTCACGTTGCATCAATATCGAGTTCTTCCTTCCGTGCGATCCACGATACTTAGAAAAAGCTATGACCGTTCTTACGCAACGAATGTCACGTCTCTTTCACATTTGTTTTATTACGCGAGGATCATCAAAGTGTCATACTCGAATTACGTATTCCTTGGAAGTTCGTCATATTTTTTCTATTTCGAATACGTTCTTCATTAGCGTAATTCATCCGAAAAATAGATCGCTATCGGAACATTAAGTCGTGTTACGAACGTCTAATTGCGCGACGTCGATATTCATAATGCGAAACAAGACTGCAAGCAACGTATTTCTACGTGACATAGATAAGAAACGTATTTACTGTAAATTAGTTGCGAAGAAGAACATTCTTTCTTTCATTATCACTAGTGTCTCGCTATCATCGTGTTCACTTCCATGTTGGTATTTCTCAATAAATTTTAGATTATATGTGACTTGAAACGAGCGGAAAGAAACAGAGATATCTGAAATGACAAAGAAATATTATAAACACGACTACGAGTTCGAATCCAAATATTTTTTATCCTGTTTAATCAGGCAGCTTGACAATTCCTCCTGTTACTTGTCTGCTTAAATTTTAATTTCTCTTCCGATTTCTTCATTGAGTGGAGCTCCCAGTAGATGATGGCTGTCCGACGCGGAGCGTGGCGCATCTCCGCAAGCAGTAGTAGTGGTCCACGATTTTATATTCGCCAGACCTTGTAGCCGAATCCTTTTATTAGTTGGGTTTGTTAGATATTTGTAATACGATTATTGTAATACGATTTCGGGGAGTCCCAAAAAAACCGCATTATAGTAAAATGCAGTTATTATTATCATCGCCAATTGCGAACGACACTATTAACGAAAGGGCAATAATTTAATAACTATAATAACGACAATAATGGAAATCGTGACAATGAGTATAGCGATGAAAAAAGAAATTAAATAATTCACGACGTATCTAGCGATAACCGGGGTCCTACTGTAATTCTTTCCACTGACGTAACGATTAAAAAGAAATTGTAGCCCCGTGAAACCTCATCGCTGATTACAAGTATACTCGTACGTGATTTTTCTTGGCATAAAGTCGCTCGCAAAGAAAGGAATTTAAATAAGCATAGACGCTCAAAATAGAAATAGCTTGAAAGAAAATAGAGCTCGCACAACTTGGTCCTGGAACGAACGGGTTAAAAACGAACTCGCCATTCGCGAATAGCGAGTATTTCGGCGACGATTCCGACGAATGTATCGACACTCGTGTGCAGAAAAGTGCAATTCGTCAAAGAACAAGAGCGCGAAAATTGTGTAGATCCGTACGATGCGACAATTTTTTTATTTATGTTCGCAATGACAAAACGATTGACTTTTGATCCTCTTCTCTCTTTCGTCGAGCGAGATCCCAAATCGAATTTCGAAAATGGAATCGATCTAGACAAATTTCGAATCGAAGGCTGCGAAGAAGAAGCGAGAGCAGGAAAGAAATTGGCCAGAGACGCTGGACTAACGAAACAAATTTGTCTCGAGACAAATGGCGTTACAATAACGTGCGCACACGCTTCTCTTATCCTCTCGATGGCTCCTCTTTCGCGTGATCGGTATTATTCGCTCGTACGCGTGCCTGCCTGGTCTGACCGCCTTCGGTATTGGAAGCTTGCACGGATCACGGGCGGCGACCGACGAGCACGGCGTCACTGGACGTCGACGCCGACGTCGTACAAGGACAAGGCCACGTGGTCACGGGCAGCCGGGAGGCGCGCGTCGTTAGAGATACATACTGGGTGTCTTTTTTTAATGGAGATTCGAACGATATCGCTGGCGAAGGCGGACACCAGCTTAGCGCATATATGCACGAGGAAACGTGGATCGATCGGAAGATCGTTTGGAAAAACGACGAGTCGCATTTCCTTCCGATGCTCAAGGTCTCCTCCGAGCAAAAATAGAACTCCACGAGAGACGACAGCTCGTTACTTTTTATTCGTCTACGTTATTATTTTTTTTATCTCGAGTAAGTAAGAAATAGTGACTCGGTAAGTTTTATCAAACGCATTGAATATATACGTAATGATTATACAATACCGTATTTATGGCATTGACAATCTTCAGAATAATTTCGTACGTGCGATACTGTGCCTTGCGTAACTCAAGCGTTAATAAAGATTTCATTTCACGAGGTCGAAATTTTTCTATTAGAGGAAGTCGCCTTTTACGACCATTTACAAAGTATCGAGATTGTCGATGCTCTTTCAAAGGAAACGATTAGCATTTAACATCGCGATGGATAGCTAACACCCAGACGAATCCGTCGCTCTAAAGTAGAAATATTTTTAAGTATTATTATTTATCGGCTTGGAATTTTTTTACGATTTCAGATAAAAATGAGTTATCGGTTTTTAATTTTTTCGACGATTAATGCTATTAATAATAATAGCTTCTAGTTTAATGTAGGATTCGGTACAAATCTTGGCAATCCGCTGTTTTAAAAAAACGTTAATCCTATCTGGGTGACTGGATAACTCGAAATAGTTTGAGATCGGGGAGGGACAGTGAGAAAGCTTCTCTCGTACTGCGCACTTCCTCTATCTAAATATCGCAGCTAATAGATATTGTAGGTGAATACTTCACCTAAATATATTCGTCGAGGTGACTTTAACCTTTTCGATAGGACATATAGTATGGCTATAGGCATTCGACTCTGATCGCACGATATATCTACGTTGTTCATAATAAAACGCTGTTTTTATTTGATTTGATTTAAAAATAAAGACGTTACATATCTTACTCGGACTGTAACGCAGCATGCTTTTACACTTCATCAATCGACAGATAAAATATTAGACTGTTCAAAAAGTAATTTGGTTTTTTAATGGAAAAAATGGTTTTATGTTCTTTTGTTCTTCTATGTTGTTTTATAAACATACGTGTTTAAGTCGTCGTTGAAAAACTGTTGGGAAAAGACGAAATTACTTTCGGAACGATCTAATAGAAAAAAAAAAGTGAAATCTTTCAAACAGACTTACGTCGATCGCATTGATTTTCCTCGAAAGTAACAACACGCGTTCTTTGGGATCTTAACCTGCGAATGTTAGCAAAGGAGTAACTTTCATGTCGTAAAAGAGCGATCGATTGAAGCGAATACGGACGATAACAATTTCGAAGGAACGTAATTCGTACAGATTAGTCTTCGAATCGGAAACGATCGCACATTGGACGTCGATTCGCTCGTATTCGCTCGTCTTGTCTGCATTTTCTATCTCGCTCCTCGCTACGATCGACGTCAACCGTCTTGCGTACGTGTCCCTTTGCTCGTATCGTCAGAGATCGACGCGTTCTCCTCGATCTCCCCTCCTTCCGCCCTAACGCAGCTGTCGACAAGGGTCAAGCTATTCATATTTATTCCATTGTCGAGGCGTATAAGCGAGACCTTCTTTCTGCGTGGCTCGTTGAGTGCCTCTTTCCGTTGGATCCTGGCGCGTGTCTTCATGCGTCGGGTCGTTACTCGGGTCTTAACCCTGAGATCGTTTGCGTCTCTCCTCTCCTCCTGTTCTCTCGTTCTGTCTCTCTCTTCCTTCCTACGAGTGCTTTTCACGGTCGATCTTCCTCGTCTCTCGCGCCCAAACCCACACTCGTACGCGGACCGTTCACGGCACCCATTTCGTCTCTCGTTTCAAGGACCATCGTCGTGGACACACCGGAGAGGAGGATCGTACCGAGCCCCGGTAAATCCGGCCTTGGGCGTGAGGATGTAGACGCACGTGTTTCGTCGCGACTACGACGACGTCGATGACGAAGGTTTGCGACTATGAGCAACCTTGAAATTCCACTATTCGCAAAATTCCACTATTTTTCTCCGTACGTTGGCGGATCGTCCGTAAAGACGAGAGAACCACGCCCGAGCTAAAACAATCGACGTGAATTCGAGAGGAGTCTACGTAAAAGACTCAAAATTCGTGTCGCGAAGGAGTCGATGAAATTCTACGCATTGGGAAGAGACGAGATTTTCAATGCTGCGCGTTCCATCGTTCGGTGGTTATCAAAAGGGCAATGGTCACGATTTGGAAATTTCTCGATTCTCGTAGAATTCTACGATTTCTTCCTCGACGTTAAAATTGCGAAGAACTCGTCGAAAAAGAAAAAATTTCGGTTCTCATTTACATTGACAGCTAAGCGAAATTTCTCATTACGATCCTCGAGATGCATAAATTATTCGCCCGTAAACGTCCGAACGTTTACACGTTCTTAAACGTATTATGCTAGAATTTCATTAAAATTTTCTATAACGTTTCCTCGTCGTTATCTTACGTTCTTTGTAACAATCGAAAAGAGGTTTTATATTCGTTATATTTTCTATCGTTAACGCGAAAATTCACGAATTTTCCGTATTTTGCATTGAGCGTAAAACGTCGATGACCTTCACCATCGCTATCTTGTTAAACGATATCCGATAATACGTTGGAAAATTATACGCAGGGAAAACCAACGATACGAAGATAATAATTCCTAACAGTTGCAATTTGTCGATTTATATCGATGCTACCGAAACAGATAAAATTATTAATTACGTACATTAGTTTGGCACTTCCGACGTTAGAAGATGGTATTCATTATGCGAGATTCGCAAGACCGATGACGTACCGATTTACCATATTAGCTCGCACTTCGGGATAAGGTTTTTTTTCGTTCTAAAAATAGCAAACGACCCGAATGGAAAGCCCACCGACGCGCGGCATTCAGCGGACGCGAACGGAACATTAACAATTTAACCCTTTCATTTGGAGCGCCGAGTATAGACGGTAATGAATTTCACCGTATCCTTCGGTGGATCTTTCGAATATCGACCCGTCTCGAGTTAATCACCTTGTAAAATTATGATTCGATTCTAGCCATCTATTGGGTTGTCCGAAAAGTTCGTGTCGATTTTCGGCTTTTTTTTGTAATTTATTTATTATTTATATTATATTTTTCATTATATATTTTGTTATATATATAAAATAAATAATTATATGTATTATATAATTCATTTTTTTTCTTCCAAAAAAATAGCTCTTCAAAAATAAAGAAAAAATTTTTCTTCGAAATCGGCACGAACTTTCCGGACAATATTTTAATCTTTTCCGCTTAACGATGGAATATTTATACGGTAAAACGGTTTTACAATAAGAAAAATTAACTAGCGTATGTCTCTTAATTTCTTAAAAATTTAAGTCTAAATTTCTGTCGGTACGTTACCAGGAATTTCAAAAACTTTTCCACTCCAAAATGGATTAAATGACTTAGAAAATGATTCGATAAAGATTCTTCGAGTTTCATAGCGCTACGTGTCTCACCTCAATTACACAACGCTATCTATTCACTCTATCTGCGCAAAATGAACATTCGTGGCGGACTATTCCGTACTCACGACCACGCGTATGGAAAGGATTAAACGTCGTGGAAAATTTACACGGTAAATCATAAAATCACGTTATCTACGCAGTCGATGTATAGAAATTCGAACACGGTAGTACCATTTGGACATCCCAGAACGAAAGGAGCATTAATTTTTAACCACGTTTCCGGATATTAACGTTCGTACGAACTATCGGGTTGTCCGGAAAGTTCGTGCCGATTTTCGTTTTTTAAAAATTTATTTATTATTTTATTATTATACGATTAATTTTTTTCTTCGAGAAAGAAAGAAAAAAAAACCCAATACATTAACGTTAAACGATCCACTTCGGAATCCCGAAGGAGCGAAATTCCGCGAGATATCGGGAGCGATTGCCCGTGAAAACGCGCGCTTTCGTTGATACCGGACTTCGGCGTCGGTCACCGGTGACCGCCGCGGCACGACGCACGCAATCCAGCTCGATTCGAGGAGGAGCGACAGCTCCGCACCGTTGGAAGGTCGCACGCGCGTCGAAAGATGGCCTTCAATACGCGCGACGTTCACGAAATCGGCTTGGCTGACTTTGGCGCCTCGCGCGCAACCGACGTGACGCGCGATGAATCCTCGCAGCGAGCAGCGTCGAAGGAGAGGACGCCTAGACCGGATTTATTAGCCGGAGCTTGGCCTCCCTTCGGCCGAGGTTGCGTTTCCAACGTGGGACGCGTTGCCAAGGCGCGATGATCGCGTAAACGTTATGTCAGAGCGGCGCGTTGCGCTGCCTCGCGCCCCGCGTCCCTCGCCCCTGGACCGCCGGCCAAATTCTTCTTTTCTCTCCGAGCCACGGCTCGAGAGATCGATAGTCAAGGTCGCCGTTCGAACGCGATGGAACCAACGAGCGTCTCTCGCCGATCGGAGCGTCCTTGCGACGCTTTTAGTACGCGAGGGGACGCGAGAACGTCGACGCTTTTTCTCCTTTGGTTACTTTGCCCCACCGGCACTCCCCTCTACCCCCTAGTCTATTCTCCTCCTTCGCCGTCGGCGTCGCTTACGTTTCGATCGAAAAACCAACGAAAAATTTCGAGTGTCTGTTTCGCTTATTCGTTCGAGATCTTTCGTTGCTTTAACATCCTCCCTTTTTCTTCTTCTTCTCCTCTCGCCTCTTTTTTCCATCGTCGACATCGTCCGAGCGTT
>JAITYT010000702.1:264763-292115 GCA_025433975.1 Liostenogaster flavolineata | reverse complement strand
TATATATATATATATAAAATAAATAATTGTATATATTATATAATTAATTTTTTTTCTTCAAAAAAAAGAAAAAAATTTCTTCAAAATCGGCACGAACTTTCCGGACAACCCAATATTTTTCAACCTAATAGTTTGTCGATATTTAATCGTTTATTTATATTTTCTTTTTCAATTCTAAATCTGGTGATAACGACATTAATTTCATTTAAAATATTACGAGCGTGGACGTTACGAGCATATTATTATTACTTATACAAAATTTGTTTCGATCATATGTAATAATTTAAGTACTTTTTAAAAGCTTTTGATCCAAATTCATTTGAATTTCCAAAGAGCTCCATGCGCTTCCGGCGGACATGTTTGACACGACTTTTTCAGAGTTTCGACGTAGTGCAAGGGGTTAAAGGAAATATCCTTAAATTTAGGCACACCGACTTTTACACTTGGCCAGGATAACAAACGTTTCTGTCCATTCGTTGAATTTATAGTCGAACGATCGGCTAATTTTGAAAAAACATACGACGTCGCTGACTTTCTCTGCGTCGTTCCTCCAAAAACGTAGGAGGCGAGCAACGAGGCGAACTATCGCGGCGTCAAAAATAATGGCGTACGAGCACGACCTTACGAGTTAAGAGGAGGACGAGGCAAGCTGACTCATCTCTCCCGAGCTGACGTTTCGTCCGGTCGACCGGAGAGGTAACGTGCTCGCAGTAACGACGACACATAGGTGTCCTACGAAGGGTGACCGGCCGAGAAAGCGACGGAAGTCACGCCACGTAATCCAGTTGGGCACGTCAAGGGCACGCCGAAATGTCCAGCCCTAACGGCGGCCGTCCTCCAATTATCATTCGGAACGAACTGTCGTTGTTGTTGTCGTCGTCGTCGATCGGCGGAACAGCCTTCGGCCTTCGAACTCTGCCAGTTCCTGTGTCGCGACCGTGAGACTTCATTCCGCAAAATTGCCGTTCGTTAGCGGCGGCTATCCACGCGCGAACGAATTCTGAGAGTTCTGAACGTCAGCCGACGTGGACGATCGAACGTTCCCCCCTTCCGCTTTCAATCGACGAAATCTAGAGTCTCCATGCGTTCTCGAGGCTGTCGCCTTCCGTCGTCCGTTTGGCTTTCTCCAATGGGATCATGCCGGGATTATCCTTGCAGTCGATCGCGGTGTTGCGACTACAACTGCTTCCCTTCGCTTTGGACAGCAAGGAAAGATCGATAAAGTCGATCTTCCGTTTCGTTGATACGTGATCAAGCACATTCAGGCTTTTGCAATGTTTTTACAATTAGGTCGGATGCACGTGAGCACTAGGTAGACGGTCGTACATAGGTGCCACACTTTAAAACATTTTTAAATTCTTGATTTTCTTAGTTTTTGATTTTTGAGAAAGTATTTTTGTTTTTTTAGACATTTATTTTTAAAGAGAAACTAATTACAGTGGAAATGTGAAATTGTCGAGGTTCTTTAAAGAAAACTTGGTCATCCTTTGAGACGTTTCCTCGGTATCCAGTCTCGACGAAGATTTCTCGGTTACTTAAGAGAATATTCGATACGCCGTTTCTCCTTTTTCTCAAATTTTTTTTCTTCCTTGACTCCTTTCTTTTTCTTCTTTTTCTACGTTAGTCGCTAATTCTAGACTCAGAAAAGGAAGTGGTTTAAAGATATAAATAGAACAACATTACCGAGTTGAAAGATACGAAACGTAAGTTTCTTCCTACGAGGTCAAATTCGATTAAATTTATTTAAATTACTTTGCAATTGTGTCTCTTGGCGCGTGTACGAAAGTTTGAATGTAATTTTTAGTTGTTACGATCGGTTGTGACCCCTGAAATTAAGTCTTTGCACTAGAGAACTTTGCCTGTCACTCACCATACAACTGGCTGCAGCAACTCGAGAGGCGCCTCTCGGGCGTCACAGCGTTTTAGATGACAACTAGTGAAAAGACCATTTTTTTGGGAGTGAAAATCTGCCTAATTCATTCCTATATTCTCCATAAACTGATAAAAAATGGAAGAACGAAGTCACTTAAACACTTAGAATTTATAAAAATTTTAATACGCCAATTGAAAAACTTTCGACAACCGCGAGATGGAGCTTCGATGTCGAGCTCCAATTCTGAAGAAATCAAGCTAAATAGAAAACTTCTTCTAATTCTCACAGGCTCAAAAAAGGGTTGTAAGGTTTGTTCCTATCGAAAAAAACCCAGGTGGAAGTGTCCAGATAAGCCAAGGATATACCTGAGTGAATTCATGATCTCATAAATTATCACTCGAAACGGAAGTACTACGTTACTAAATTATGTTTGAAAAAGCGTAAATACAGATAACATGTTAAAACATATTTTCTTGTAAGTTAATTTCTATTTAAACCCATTTTATGTGACCTGTAAGACACTCGTCACATACGCGTAAAATCGTCTCGAGTTGCTACGTCGTCCGACCGAAAAAGTCTTCCAAGCACAAATGGTTAAAATTAATTCTTCCGACAGATCGTTCAGAACCCAAAGGCAAACGCGATAGTTCGGTCCGAAGACCTCGAAGAAGTGTATACAAAACTTAAATTCGTCCCACGTAATAGCGATAAAGACACCGAGTCGCGCCGTAAAATTAGAGCAAGTGCAGAAACAATAGCCAAAGACAAAAAATTTGTCTCTAAAAAGAGCACCATCTCGAACTTTGTAGGAGCGAGGCGTGAAAAATCAGTAGGGCCTGGATCGGTCCTGAAACGGCGACGCATACATGCAGACAGACTATCTATGTATTTACGAAGTGACGAGGAAGCAACACGCGCACGCGTCCGAAAAGATTCAATTTCGAACCTTCGTCATCGCGTTTAGAGCCTATAAAAGAGTCGTTCGTTCGTCTATCCGTCCATTCGACCGGCTTGCCTTTTACGAGCTTCACGATTATCAGAAGTGCGATGGGTAGGGGTAGGGGAGGGGGAGCGACTGACACGAGGAGGAAAAAAGCGACGAGGTAGAAAGGAAGACGAGAGAGAGAGAGAAGATTGTCGACCTTGCGCGATTCGGACGATCCAGCTAATAATAATACGAGAGCTTGTTTATCCTTGCAAATGAGGAAGGCGTGCGCGAACACGTACACGTCGCCGACTTCCACTTCTTTTCCGCATCCTCTCCGTGTCTCTTATATTTATTCGTTCGAAGCGTAACATTTCTCTTCGTTTTTATCGTTTCGAATTTGTTCGATGTAAAGTGACTCGATTTGCGTCAGGATCAACGATCGAATACTTTTTTGGAGTATTCTGGAGTATCGAAGGCGAATTTGAAAGCGACATTTTTTTAATTTGTAACGCTCTGCTCGACACGACGAATCAAGCGAAAGGCATTCGAGTGTAATTTGCTTGCTCTTAAGAACCCTAATTTTTATACAGAGTGAGCCAACTTGGACTGACCGATGTAATAATAGATCGTCCCGAAACATATTAAGATGTACTAATTTTAATTCGCTCTTGAAATAGGTACGTAGCCACTATAAATTTTCATAAACTATTTATTATCTGCAGAGAAAAATTAAAAATAAACCCCGCCAAAGTTATAAATGATTAAAAGCAGTCAGCAACGGTTAACCCACTGTGTAGAATGTGAAATGTTATTTATGACAAAAGCGGCTATTCGATAAATTCGCTTCTGAATAAAAACGAATCTACGAGAAGATGGAAAATAATTCTGATAAATATTTTGTAATATTCCGAATCAGACATCTCGTTTTTACTTTTTATCGACTCGCTTTAAAAAGTATTATCGGATTAGAGAAACGCAAGAATGTTACATTTATTGTACGAATTAATACGAAATCTTACAAAATCTATTTTTTTTTCTTTTAAGCTTAATCGGTAAGCAAGCATATCCCGGCATCCTTGAAACGCAACGATACGTTTTTCCAAGTTTCAAAATAGAAATCTTAAACGCAGTCTTTTCCGTATCGACGTTCTATTTCTTCCTTCTCCTTCTATTTCATCGTCGTCATTACAGCCGCCACTTATGATTTTTTTCTTCTTCCGCCTAGCGCGAACGCGAGCTTTTGCCGTGTCGTCGTCATCGTCGCGACGCACGTGCCGACGCCTCGAGTGTTTCGCAGCCATACCAAGGACGCCGATAGCGCGCTTCGTTTCCTAGAACTAACCATGGGTATCGCTGATAACGGGTAAAAATTGTCGCCATTTTTGCGAGATGACGCGTACCGTGGCTCTCAGGCGTCTCAGCTCTCGTCTTCCCTTCTTTCGCTTTCGAGCAGTCCTTTCGCGCAAGATCGCGCGGACTTCTTTGCGCTTGGATCCGAAGATCTGAGCCAAAAAAGGACGATTCTTCTTTCGATAAAGTTCGATCGTCCTCTCGTAACGGCGTCGATCGTATCTTGTAATCGTGGCTCTCGATGATGCGTTTCTTTCTTCGAAACTGCTTACGGTACACTTAAAACATGAAAGAAAACTCTTCCTAGGAGAGATTCGTCGAATGGACTGCAACGATTTCTTACTTCGTCTTCTCTCCTTAAGCTTCTCTCGATTAATATCGCAACGAAAAATCTTATTCGATATCGTGGTCGAACGTGAAACAACGTAGTGTCTTTTAGACATTTTAGTACATTTTGCCTTTTTTCTTGAAGAAAAAGACTCGTTATCGCGAAACTCGAAATAGAAAATCTGTAAATAAATCATTGTAATCGTTACAATCATCTTCGGACGATTCGAGTACGAGTACGAAATTTTTCCATCGATCTCTTGAACGTTAGGCTTCTTGGAATTTAAGGTGTACCGGATCGATAAGAGTAAGAATCGATCACGTAAATCGCTATTATTGATTCACAAATTACGAGAATCGAACTCGATGACCGTGTCATAAATTCAAGCGAGTATCGCCATATCTATAATTATCGATACAATATCGATATAATTATCAATTTTAATCGAAATCGACGATCTACGCGTTAAAAATCACGCATTATCTGAAAAAGGTACGAGAATCTCGCACACGTCCTTCGACTCACGCCAATCGAGGGATTCTAATTTACCGATAAACGCGCGTTACTTCGAACGCAATCGGAACCACGTGGAACGCATCGAGACAGTGGTTGCAGGAGAAAAAAAAGAAGATGCAGCGATGTTTAACGAAAGCGACGAAACCTACGGCTCATTGGAAATACATCATACCAATCATCGGAAAGACCGTGACGTACGTACATACTATTAATTCTTAATCAAAGACGATCTCGAGAAACTCAATGGACGATCTCGAGATAGATACGTCTTACGTCGATGCACTGAAATTTAAAGCGGACAGCGTGAGTTCCGTAAACAGGGTGAGACGCCATTGTTTTAAGCTTGACTTGTATTGTGCGACTGTGACATGTCTAAATTTTGTTTTCCCTTGCCTCAAAACTCGATGAAAAGGATCGCAAGTGAAAGAATTCAGTCTGCAGGCGACTTTAGTGCATCGATATACACGATGACGCGTATATTGCCTACGAAACGATTGTTTAACATAATATGTTGCACGCAGCACGTCGCGATTTTTTTTAACGAGAAGGAACTCGACAATCGTATAAGTGCAAAGAGAACAAAATCGACAAGGATAAAACGTCAATACGATAAAAAGCTATTTGACTTCGTTTTTTACGGGTAATAAAAGTACTCTTTGACATGTCCGTCAATACGAGTCGTTGATTTCTACAAGGTTCAACGGAGACGGAAAAACGGAGATTTTCGTTTTTGTAACAACCATGATCGCGTTTTCCAAATACGTATACTATAATTAACGTATGTTATAATAATTATAATTAATACAAATATAGTGTAATAATAGTAATTATCATTTCACGAGAAAAAGCATCAAATTTTCATTCGAATCATTTACAGAAGAATATTTACGGGAATCCATTCCAAAAAAACGTTCGCGATGTTTGCGATCGAAAAGCAAAACTGTGCTATGTATAAAAACGATTGAAAAAGAACTTAAATTTATCTAATCTTAAATTTGCGAATTCTTTATAATTCTTTAACGCGTATCATTCCAATAATACCGACCTCTCTTTGCCTTGTATTAGCGTTGAAATTGCTGCTGATTATTGCCATGAGAGAATTAGAATGATTTCTATTAATTTATTACCCTTAAATTGTGCGTCATCTGGGAACTACTTCGAGGTTCACCTAGTTCAAACTAACCATTAGCGACAAAAAATATTTAAATAATAAATTATTTAATTATTTAATATTATATAATTTCCTTGAGAATCAGGAATTCTTGAAAGTGCGTGAACTTACAAATTCCTGTCAAGATGATTTATTTCTGTAACGTTAATCTTCTCGTGTTTCTCTACTTTTTCGTATACGTATGCGCGTAAACGATGCCAAGGGTTACCGATAGTCTCTTAACCTTACGAAAACAGGATCGCGAAACGTTGGTAATTTCGACGTAGAGATAGATCGTACTCCGCTAAGATACCAGGATTATCGTTTGCTTCTCAAAGAGAAGATACACACGGAAGCATCGTTTTGGTTAATCGCTGCTAATGACGACGTTGCAAGGCATCGGTACATAGAATTTAGCGATATCTTATCTCGCTACGTCACTGAGGTTTTTCACGACCATGGACAATCCACGAGAAGGCGTACGCAGCTACGTTCGCGTGCTTCGCTGCAAGCTGCATCGAGGACAGAAAAAGATGAATCGAAAGAAACAAAAAGAACGAAAGAGAGAGAAAATTATCAGTTTCCCGTTATCGCGGTAGTTCCCGGATTTTTACGATCACGTTGCGTAAATAGCAACGCAAATACGGATGTTCCTTGACAAAGTTTCAAGTATCATAAAAAATTCGCGCAGAAATTTTTAAGTAAAGTATTACGAATAAAAAAGGTGAAAAAGTTCGATATATCTTCCATCGATTAGAATCCATAAAGAAAAACGTCGATATCGATGGGAAAAATAAGGAAGAGGAAAGCCAGATTATGCCTCTTCTCGTTTCTCTTCCATAGATCTCGACAACCAACTCGACAACCAACTCGACAACCAACTCGACTGCCAAACGAGACGCGCACTCATGAAAAGTATAATCGCTCCATACTTTTAAGTTTAAATTTCTAATCTAATCTCTAAATTCTAAAATCTAGTTCTAATTTCTGAAAGTCTATACTTTAAATTAAATTTGTAGATGTGTCTATAATTACGCGATTCTCCCTCACAACTACGCTTACATCGATGAGATGCAGACACGTCAGGACGCTTCCGCGTACGAGTAGCAAACGTTCGACGATCCAATGCAATGCATCGAAATACGACGACGACATCGTGACGCTTAGAGGGTAGATTTTCGACGCGCTTTCCACGCTTTCCGGCCAGAAGGAGAAAATTACTCCGTGAAATACGACGAGCAGAAGGAATCCAATCGACGTACAGAACGACTATGGTCCGACGTGAAATCGAGGACCACGAGGAAATTCGATGGAAAATTTAATCGACGCGACACGAACCATTGGCATAGCAGGATCGCGCTCACCGTTGAAAGAATACGCGACACGCCGACAAGTCCGTTCGATATTCCCCCCCTTTGGAGAAAATTCCTTGCATTTACTTTTTACCAAGGCGAAATGAATTTCCGGGCGTTAATAAAGACGGAGGTTGAATTTATCCTCGAGTCTCCGCTTCGCTTTCAAGGACGATGAATTTTTTCCGCGCGTACCGGCGAATTACAGGAGCGTCTTCGCGTTATTAGAAATTGGCAAGAAGATCGGTGCGCTATCGGGGCGGTTTCAAAGCCGCAACGGCCTTGAACTTCGCGTCGGTAATCACCGCATCGGCGAACGCCTCGCGGCACCAATTTTTCCATCGTCGAAGCGTCCACGCTTCTTAAATCAATGAAAAATGAAGAACTAAATTATAAAATAAATCACACACTATACAGGGTGGGCACTAACCATTAGCACCTCAGGTATCTTCGAAGCTATAAGTTTTTCAAAAATATTTGCTGAAATAAAATTATATCGTCATTGGATGGAACCCTTCGTCCTGTGCAATTTTATTTCGGCAAATATTTCTATGAAATATATCTGAGGTGCTAATAGTTATTGCCCCATCCTATATATCCCTGCGTATCGTACGATTTTCAATAATGATTTAATTTATTTGCCGATTCAAGTACACTTGTGGACGAATGTGTTCATCTCAAAACATGGAGAACGATGAAAGACGATATGAAATTTTTATGTTATTACTCATTCGTAATCGATATGTTTCATCGATTGACGTTGCGGTTCGCTCGATAGGCGAACTGTCGTTTGCAACGAAGAATTGATCAACGACAGCCTGAAATCCCTGTTGGAGCGATATTTGAAAACAAAGTGAAAGATAAAATAGCAGCTAGGCTAAAGGCCGTCGGTTGTTGCTTGCTCGTTCATTGACAGCTCGAACGATCTTTTATTTATCGTGTTTCAAGCTTTCCACGTCCACGAAGAAACCCTCCCAATCCTGACCCGTCACGTCATCGATTCGACTGTGCCTCCATCGAATCCGGAGCGACCTTGAATCCCGATAACCTCGTCGATCAATCCACTCGCCTTTCGAAATATCATTTGTCAAATTTAAATCTCAAATCCTCTGCGTCCTTTCGTTTCCAAAAAGCGCGAATAGATTTACACTACGAGCTACCTACGTAAAATTTTTACTCTCTTTAGAATTGTCCAGAGTTTCCTCGTCAAAACCGAAACACGGTCAAAAAGCAAATCGGAAGATTATCTCATTGAAAATTGAAAAAAAGGAAGATAAGTTGCGATCTTCCCGACTGCAGTTAATTCCTTCGGAAAATCGTTCGAGCGACGATAATGTGAACAAGAAGGCCGCAAAAACGCAAGCTGAAAATATTTTGCGTCTCGAAAAAATCCAGGAGAATGATTTATCGCGCTCGAAGCTGCCGGATCAACGAGAGTGGCTCGAAGTACGCCGATCGATCGAATTGTATCCGCAGTAACCTTGAACCTCGTGAACCCGATAACCCAGCGTCGTTCGGTAGTCCGATCGATTTTATTCGCCAGGTTGAAATCCTGCTCTCTCGGCCTCAGCAGTGTTTTTAAGGCGATTAGGAGGCGAGTGCCCGCGCGATATCGCGCCGCTGACGAACGTACGAATAATTAATCGAATCACGTATGACGAAAATCGACCACATCAGCTCGTGACCGGACAGTCTGACCCTGAACCGAGACACTAGTACCAGCGTGGTCGCGTGTGTGAAGCAAGCGCCGGCTTCTTTGGCGCGATCGACTCTCCACCGACGACCGAGAGACGATTTTGCTGCGTAACAAATAACGAAAGTACAGTCCAGTGGCTTTCTAAGGAGAGCGCAAGGTCGTACCACTACTTTTCTTCAGCTTCTCAAGATAAAATGATTTCTTTGGTGTAGTAGATCTTTTTCTTTTTTGTTTCCTTTTGATTACATTAAGGCGTTCCATGAGTTCCTTCCGCACTACGTTAGGAATGACATTAACTGCCTATATTTATATAAACATACAGACTCGTCTGTTAACTGTCTGCGGCATCAAATTTAGTCGTACCTGAGCTCTTATTGTGTAAAGTAACATATCGGCTGATAAGTTCCCGGTCTGACAGACAGATGGCGCCACAAATACAAAATTAATATTTTTTCTTAGAAAGTACTAGCCTTGAAAAAATAGCTGTACAAATTTCATGACGATCCGACGTTTGGTTCAAAAGTTACAGTAGTTTTAGTGAAACAAAACGTGGACGTTGAAACGAAAGCTTGGCTTGGTAAGTGTCATCCGGACTCTGCACTAGGAAAATCGACCATTATTGACTGGCTTGCTGAATTTAAGCGTGGTCAGAAAACATAAAAAAAACCATCTTGTTATTATTACTTGCTCCTGTCATTAAAATAAATCTCTCCTTGATAAACGGTTCCAAACCGTAAGCGAAATAGAAACGCACCTCGAGGAATATTTTGCAAGTAAGCCCCAACGACTTTGGAAAGAGGATATAACGAAGCTTTCAGAGAGATGGAAGAAGGTGATAGAGCAGATCGCTTCGTACATAGAGCAATAAATCAACCCTAAACAACAAATATCGCGTATTCATTTCGTATCAAAGAAAGAAACGAACTTATGGGACACCCTAATACAATCCACGAAGACGGAGGGTCGAAACGAAGCGGAGAATCGACGATATCGATCGTATTTGGACGACGAACTCGTGAGTAGATTTCGACGAGCACGAATCGGAAGATTTATTTTCGTAAGTAGCTATCCGTGGCTCGTATCGTTCATTTCCGGTCCAAGTATCGCGCAGAGCTGACGGCAAAATATTTGGAAAGAACGCGGATCCGATTGGCTAGGGTATAGTCCACGCCCTATAGACACAACCATAAAGAAAGACAGGGCAATAACATTTCCGGGATTGGCTAAAATGGTAACGCCGACGGAGTTGATCGTGTAACACTGCGTGACGAATTTGAGAAGCGGTTGTTTGCCGATGACGAACTTTTTCGTTCTGGCAAAAGTCTCTTCGACTGCGAGATTCCAAAGGGTAACTTCGAGTAAATAACTTCGATGGAAAGATCGATGGAAATAATTTACGAACGCGTGAAACGGAGTAATGAAATGCTCCGTTCCGATGGATATCGTTTCGCTTAATTCGTTCGATTTTCTGGCTGGGAGAAAAGCGGTGTCGCTCGCTCGTTACGTGCACTGACGAGAATTTAAAGGCGGAAGCGGGGGCGAATCTAAGAACATATTTACGTACCGTAGGTCGCAGACTCGTAAATACCAGCAGCATTGCAGCAGCAGCGCAACTTCGCCCGTGGGTTGCAACATCGTTACCCGAAGGATCGCACGTATGTTCGCAGTAAAGCCGTGGGCGTGGATTTGCACGTCTTACGGCGATCGTTGTCGAGGATTTCTTCTTTCCTCAGAAACGCCGTCTTTTTCGCGCGACTACTGTCTGTCTCGATGAAAGAGATCTATCCGTGGACGTGAAATTATTTATCGATCCTAATGTAACTTCGATTTTTAAGCAGGAATTATCCAACGAAGGAAGACGTATTTGTTTGGCTGATTTTGTAGATCTGTAGGCTGTTGTTACGATTGTGAGATTTTTCTCTATCGTATGATGTTATGTATGAAAATGGTATTACGGATGAAAATTCAGTGCGAGCAGCAGTACGGAGACGTTTCGTACGTTTTGAAAATGACATGAGTTCGGCCTAGAAAAAAGATAAAATTCAAAGTAGTCGTAATTATAAATCGTTTTTCTATTTTCGCGCGATGAATGACGAGTTTGAATGGAAGAGGGCTTGTCTCGTTTCTGAAATATTCGATGCAATTGTAAAGCGATACGAACATTGTTGTTCAGCGTCGCATGCGTTTCGGTTGAACAAAGTCGTTTCGAAAAAAAAAAGATCACGATTTCGAGTTCACTTCAACGACCGATAAGTTGACTTATTAAATGAGCAAAGTACTGTACAAATGATGCGCAAATAATGTCCGGTAGCGTAAATAGGAATCGTTAAGTAACAAAATTTACAAAAAAAAGAGCAAAAAGTGAAATTGAAGCAAAAAGTTTCAAGCTAACGTAATCATATAAAACAGCTCATCTTCGATCGTCGTATTCTTATATACGTGTAATTAATACGTTCTCGCACACCTTTTAACCAAAGTCGTACCCAAATCGTAAGAGTATCTAGTTCTAAATGCTTAAGAAAAAAAAAGGTTTGTTTTCGGAGAAGTTGGCGCTAAAATAATTCGAAAAATCAGTTGACGGTTTCCTAATACGCAACGGTAGATCATACGACAGTACATATAAAAGTATTGGGTTGTCCGGAAAGATCGTGCCAATTTTCCGTTTCTTTTTAAATCTGTTTATAATTTTATTATTTATATTATATTTTTTATTACATATTCAATTATATATATATAATTTTATACATATATTGCTCAGTTTCATTACCTTCAACTACGTGAAAAGCGGATATTTTACGCTTCTGCGTCGATTTTTAACGAAAAAGCTCGAAAAAACGGACCTTCGGATCTCGGCCAAAATCGCAAAAAATCCCAAGCCCATTATCCATTGGCAAAATTTGCAAAAATTGCGAAAAATCGAAATGTGGAGTTTTTGCATTTGGAAGGTGTTTTCTAATAGATTTTGACACGTAGAATTTATTTTTGCTGGCAGTTTTACCTTGGAAGTATATCGCTGGAAGAAACAGCCAAAAAACTGTTTTGTCATTTACAATGAAACCTTGTTAAACACGTAATAATCGTTTTTATCGACCTAATAATATATTGAATTTTATATTTCTTTAAAGAAAATATATCTTCAAAAAAAAGAAACAATTTTTTTTCGTATTTGATGTATGGCAAAGAGAGCGAAAAAATAATGAAATCATACGCGTAAAACTTGTCTCGCATGCCGACAATACACGTTTTTCCAATTCGAACGCAGATCGATTTTTAAGAAACGAACGGTTCGTTTCTAATCTTTTTAATTGCAACGGTCGCACGATTGTTCAATCCATCATCATCACCGAGGTTTCGATCGTAGGGACGCCGTGACCGATGCAAAGTCGTGCCATTGAAAACGAACCCTTTGACGAAAACCAAGCAGGAAACGGGACACAATAAAAATATCGTAACGTCGGTGGACGGTACTCGAGTATCGACAGTTGCGATACTGACGATATCACGTGTCTTTATACATCCGTTGTTTGCGAACGTGGTGGGTCCACTCAGTGCTTACTCACCAGTCGTTGCGTCGTCCGATCGTTCGCGGAACGGAGCAACCTACGATCCTCCTGTAATCCTAACGACTCCAAGAAGCATCGGATCATAAAACGATTTATAAATCGCGATAGATCGAATAAAAGAAGAAAATACCGTTTCGATAAGCCAAAACTACGTTTCTTCGTTAAAAGGCTTCGGCCTTTCTGGAAATCGCCGATCTATTCGAAACGACCGCGATAACGATCGAGATGAAGCATGGCGCGTAATCTAGGAGAAAAGCAGAAAACTCGGGGGAGAATGTCGAGCTCGCCGGCAAAATCGTCACCGGTGAAGCTCGAGGAGCGACGAGGGACGAAGGGCGAGGAGAGACACGGCCCTTTTCGCTGTGACGCGGCCGGATGTCAACGGCCTCCTCACTATTCGGCGCAAGTGCGTCGCGTCGAGCTGCATCGCACCGAGAGCGCGGCCGAGGTCGTTGCCTCGACGCTCCTCGACTCTTCTCCTCCTCCTCCTCCTCCTCCTCCTCCTCCTCCTCCACCTTCACCTCCTTCACCTCCTCTTCTTGACGAGACTTTTCTTCTTTTCGCCTCCGTGCGGCGCACGTGCGCGCACGCACGACCGACTGCCCACGCACACGCGCTCGAACTCCTCTCCCCCTCCCCTCGTTCCGTTCGATCGCCCTCGCGATTAAAAGCGCGCACGCGCCACCCGGCCGACGGTACCACCGCGCGCGCCGTCGCGCCATCAAAAGGACCGTTTCTTTACGGGTCTTTTTTCCTTTTTCTTATTTTCTTTGTTTTTTTTTTCGTTTCGTTCCTCGCGGCAGACGCGTGGGTCGAAAACGGCCCTCGAGGGAGATTTCGGCAAGGGAAGCAAACGCGGTGCTGCTTGTCGCGCTTTTCTACGTCGACGGTTTTTTTATTAGGTCGTTCGTGATTTCGTTTTTTCTTTTTATGAGAATGGCCTTTCAAATGATCATGAACGGTCGAATTCGATAAATTAATTAAGTCCTTTGTTGGGAAGAAACGACATTATTTTCCGAACAATCTAATAGATTCTACTAGTGCTAGCTTTTACTCGTACCTTCTTCTTATTTCTCATTCGTGACACTGGTAATTGTCGCGTTACGAGCGACTCACCGCAGGAGAGAGTAATTTCTACTTACCCACCGACCAACGTCCAACGATCTCTCCGTAGTTACACCGACTCCTAAAAAACATTTCTTCTCCGTGCTTGCTGCTCAAAATTATCGCATTGTAAGCTATCTCGGCATGTCAACTTGATTATTCGGTCAAACGCTGCGTACCATCGAAAATGTAAAAATGTAATTTTTTACTTTTTTATAATAATTTTAGTAATTTTAATACTTTAGTAATTTCTAGTAATTTTATATGTAAACGTCGTTTAGTAACTAGAAAGAATTTCCACATAGTTGGAAATGTAAACAATAGAAATTTAACGTATATTAACTGAAAAAAGTAGGATTTATTTTATTTCATCTCAACGTCATAAACATAACTTACGAAACAAAAATTCAATAGTAAAAACATAAAAATTCGATATTATAAACTCACTTTTTTAGTTTTCTTCACGGCATACCGTCTATCTTTTCTTTTGTATAAACATTGGTAACATTTTTTACATCTTTGTCTTGTTATTCTTGCAAACCTCTGTACGAATGAAGAAAATGTGAGTCTCTTTTGACGGTATTCGCTTTGATCAAAAGGTGATAGATAATTTGCTCTCTAAATTGTAAAACATTAATATGTTTATTACCTCTTGCGTACAAGTTACACACCTTGCAAAGTAAGCGCATGCACTTTGTTACTGAGCGAACAGTAGCACGTACGGTGTTTGATCAGGCCGATAGTACTTCGCCGCCAGATGAAGCGAAGCAGAAATTTGAGCGCCGACTCTCAGCGAAAAATATGAATATCGGCGCCGGCGTGAACGTGTTAAAGAGGTCACTCAACTGACACCAAACTTATCGTTTACTACATACAACAGTCGTATTCCAAATATATATTGGGTTGTCCGGAAAGTTCGTACCGATCTTGAAGAAAAAAAATAAGTATATACGTAATAAAAAATATAATATAAATAATAAAATAATAAATAAATATTTTAAAAAACCGAAAATCGGCACGATAAGTCTATCGATACTGTTTTACTTGTGTTCCCCGATGCAAAGTGAGTTTACTAGGCTGGTCCTTTCTTGCCTTCAGCCTACGTTGCTCACAGAGGGGGTGCACTTGGTCCTCGCCCCAATGTGTACGCCCTTCGACAAGAAAGCGCCTGACGATGTCCAGAGACAACGGAGTGCTGTCGTCCTGCAGATGTCGGTGAACGTTTTTTTATGGCCCTTTGTCCGACGCATTCGGTAACTTTCTCTGCACGACGACACCGCCCTGGTGCGTCAACATAATACGGACTTTTATTTCCTCCTAACAACCAGCGATTTCTTCCGCGTTACGTTCGATCATCGGCCATTTCGCGAGCGAAGGTCGAGCGTTTTCTAAGAAACGACGCAACGTCGAGGAACTTCTCGTAGGCCTTCTAGGCGTCCTCGATCAATGACGATAATACGCGGCTCTGCTGAGAGCGGCGCGCGTGGGCCAACATCGGCCTCGCCGTTCGGAAGTAACGAGATACAAATAGAACGGTTTTCTCGGAGATCGCCGGCTGGCCGCTAGTCTCCGGCGCATTAGCTAGCGGCCGAGTGGCAGAGGTGACTGGCCCCGTATTGGGTCACATTCGCAGGCGTAGTCCCTCCTGCCTAGCGCCCCGCGCCTCCAACGCCCCTCTTAGCTTCTTAAGTACGTACCTTTGACCCGGGCCGAATTCGATCAAAGAAGAGGAGACGTTGCCCCGACCATTTTCCTTTTCCGCTGGAAACCATTGGAGAAAGTCCAGTCGTCGAGGATTACTTTCGACGGACCCGGAGTCACGCCAGCCTCCACGACGTCCAAATCAATGAAGTACGCCTAATTCTGTTTTTACACGATAGATACTTTCCCGAAGAATACGTGTAAAAATATATATTGCATCTATCGAAAAATAGAAGATTGGTTCGAGTCCATTAGCTTTCGTGTTAGGATCTCCAACATTTTATTTCATAAAGATAGCACATGTATCGTACAAAGTGTATCCATATCTTCAAACGATAGATCTTTCTCCGCCAATTGAATGTGCTGATTTTACGATGTTGGAAAATTCGGTCGTATTAGGGAGGACGGGATCTTTTTCTTTAATACCAACGAACAGCTTTTCAACGTGCAATCAAAGTCGATGGTCTTAATTCAGGCAGCGCTAATTCAATTTAACTGGTACAATTTACTGGTAATTGAAAATTTCTTCCATACATCAACGACTGTTAGTGTTTCATCGTTCGGTTTGTCCAAAACATATCGAAATGTTCGCTTTACGTGGTACGTTTTAAATGTCGCAATTATACCTTGATCTAACAGTTGTATCAAGGATGTAGTATTAGACGGCAGAAAAGAAAATTGCACGTTTGGATGTTCTAAGATGGCCGGGTGCACTGTCTACGATCAATTCTAATTCCCGACCGGTGTTAACTCAAAATCGTGTAAAAACAGAATCTAAAAATGGCATAGGTTCCTACGTAATCGCGAGCTGTGATTTTTCATTTATTATTTTCCCCAATACGTGTCGTTCAACGAGTTTGGCGAGCGCAGGAACGACACGATCAATCTCGAAGAAATTCGAAGAATTACGACTGCCGTGCGTTCCCTATCATCGTCGGGTGCACGTGGCACGATTTTATGGATGTCACGTGATCCGAGAGAGTCCCATTTGCCGGCTGAACCGCAACGAGCGCCCATAATTATACGGTCTGCCGTTCGAAAACGAGTCGGCGGTTCGTTCGCCGCACGATTCGTCTATTTCCGTGTATTTATCCTTTCTCGTACTCCAGAATGCCGTCTTGTTAGATCGGCGCGTGGTAGATGCAATGTCGATAATCGGACGCGAGGGTAAAAAGTATGTCGAAAGATGCGTTTGAGGCGAGACATTCTCAAAGTTCGATGAAGCGAACAGAATTTTTACATTGATTAACACCTCGATTGACAAGTCACTCGAATTTAATTGACATTCGTTGTGAGATAGTTTCATAAAGACTCCAAATCGCAACGTATTTTTACAAAAGCATTAAATTTAGATTCCACCTTTACGAAACAGTAATCTAGGAATCTCGAAGACTCGTCAAAACGTCTCGGAATTAAAATCGAAAACTTCATCTCGAAGTTATTTAATGTAGAAGTCGATGTAATTTTCTTTTCTTTTTTTCCTTCATTTCGCAATTTCATGATTTTTATTTTGATCGATACTTCGATGCTTTGACGATGCCGGTGTAAACATTGCGTTGCTAGTTTATGTGCCACCTCTTGTTTTAAAATATATCGCACGAAATTATATTAGCTCCTTCTTTCTGTAATCGCGCACGTGGTCTGCCCAAGTTTTCTTCGCCTTTCGCATGTAACGTTACTTAACGAAGGGAGAGGGTTGCTGTTTCGTTTGCCGCGTCGCTCCTCTTCTTAGAAGGTAGAGAAATTAAAAAATTACGCGATAACGAATTTTTTCTATCTTTTGCCAGTTGGTCGGAGAAACGGATCCTTCAGCCTGGATAAAATGTTAACGAAGAAACTTATTTCGTGAGTCTCACTTCGACCATGACTTACGAAGACCGAAGAAGCACGGAGATACACGCGGAAAATTATTTACCGTCCTTAGACGTGGAATAATTTATAATAAATTAGCGTTCGACTTTCTCCAAATAGTGATCGTTTCACCTAAAACATGTATGTATAATAGATTGAATTCACTTTCGTTTATAAATAGTAGGAAGGAATAGTACGTGAATTAATTCGCGTACCTCCGAATAAATTAAATTCTTTCAGATATTAATAGCTCTAAGAAAAGAAATTCTTTCGACGAATGATGTTTGGCGTAGATCGTAGAATCGTACGTTAACTATTATGTAAGGTGTTTCGTCTACGACGTAGATAAAATTTTATAAACGAAATCATTTTACGCCGTGCTTGATAAAACTGTGGCAAAAAGGTCAAAAGAAGAAACATGTCGACATTGATATTTTCTTATATTTTACTCGATCTATCGAACGAACAAGTAGTCACGTCGATAAAGTAAGTTATATTCGTTCCTCGGGACGATGATCCGCGCATCTTTCTCCTCTTTAAATAACCCCAGAATCGCCATTTGCACCTATTAATACAAGATACGTTTATGCGATCTATATTAATGCAAAAAATTGCAGATATTTATGCAGCCTCTACCGTCGTGACACATGGATGATAATCGGCGTTTCGTCTACGTCAGAACGTCGGCGTTGACGCAAGAACCCATAAACAAAAGCATTGAAATTAAAACGAACTGAGAATAGACTCGGCGCAAATTTGGATGGTTCGCGCTAGCAATCGAGCGTCACCGATAGACCTCGATAAAATTACCCATGACGTAGGAGGATGTCGTGTTCGCGAGTCGATCGCTCGAAAGAAAATCACACGAAATGTGGCCGAGATTTATCAGATCTCTTCGTCTCTGCCTTAACTTCGTACGTTCAAATACACAGGAACGACAGATTGGCTCTCGTAAATCTTCTCGCGCTTACTTTTTTATCGATATCAAAATGCGTAGAAGTGTTGAAAGCCGCTGACTTACGTCCCGAAAAAATCTCGCTGAAATTTTCTGGAGCGCGACTTCGTCCTCTGAAATCCACGACGTCCCGTGAAATCGCGATGAATAATTCAAAGACGCTTCGCGCGGATGCATTGCGAGAGAGAGAGAGAGAGAGAGAGCATACTGCACGCAACTACGCGTCGCATTTCGTTGAAAGTTCAACGTCGCGAAATATAACGGAAAAACGCATCACTTTCTCCATTAGCCGAGCGCTGTTGCAGAAACTGCTTCGTCCTATCGTAGGAAACGCAGCGAAATTACGTAAGACGGTCGGAGTCTTCCTTCGAACACAGAGGCACGAAGAACGCATTTCGATCCGGTCGTTCCCGTGGACTAACGACGGTATTAGAGACTCTTTTCGCGCTCGAAGAGCGTCTCAGAGGTCTTTCGAGCGCGTCCTTCGCGCGGAATTTAATTTTATTCTTTGAGAAGATCCGATGAAAGATCCGCGCAAACTATAATCCTCTCTCTGAAAGTAATTAAACTTTCGTCGCGTCTTGGAGATACGAATTATCTTGCAGTCGATAACTGGCGACGAGGAAGCGATCGAGTCGAACGGTATTTCCCATTCTTCCGGCTGCTTTTTCAGCGAATTAGCCGATATCGGACGTCCGCTTTTCTCCGTCCCGGCACGATCGAGAGTTCCGAACTTCTTCCTTGCCTTTCGTTCGTACCCGAGGAAACGAACGTCCCGCGTGTCGAGCTCGATAACGCGATACGATTACGCGTACGTCGCTCTCGAAAGTAACGCGTGAAAAAAAAAACGACGTCATCGTCCGCGCGTATCGCCTTATCGATAAAAACAATAATCGTACGCGCCATGCGTAAGTGCGAACGTCGATGGATTTACGGATTTTAAAAAGTGTAAAAAAGAGGCGCGAGATGGAAGGAAAATTCGTGGGGGAAAAAACGTCGATTATTCGTTAACTTATTAATTTGGGCAACGTCGTTCGTGAATGGAAGGAAGAAAACGTCGCGAAAGCGACGATTAACGATGTTATAGGTCGATATTAATATCGCTCTAGAAAAAAGAGCGAGCGTAACGAGCGCGGGAAGAACGGAGCTAGGCCGAGGCGCACGAGTGCGGCCACGAAGGAGCGAGCGAGACGGCGGCGATGTCAACGACCGCGGATTCCCCGCAGATTCCGAGCAATAGTTTCGCGCGTGTTGGTCTCACCGATGCGTCGTTGCTTCGCGTTCGGCCACGCGCCGATCGCCGTCTCGGAAATACGCGCAACACATCGATTTTACGACGATTTTACTACACGCATACACGCGTAAATATCTTCTTGCTTCGTCTTTTCCATAGAGCGCGAGAAACCCGTGAAACTGCTGTCTCTACTTAGACTCGAATGGAACATACATTCGTCCACAATTTACTCCGTTATTAACACCTTGGGTTAATAATAATAACGGAAATTTTGGGTAGAGATGCATTTTTGTGCAAACATCTTTCAATAATCGAAAAACTGAATTTCAATACATTGAAACGATGTTATTTATTTCTCTGTATTCTGAACCCAATCGCTACTGTAAATATTAAAAATCTACTATTATATTAATTTAAATGTTTATTCGCAATATATCGTTTTAATAAGTGACGTAATTTGAACCATGGATAAATACATAATTTTACATCACATTTCTTACATTCGTAATGACTCGTCTCTTTTGTTATGTTTTCGACGCATTACACATTTGCGCCTGGGATTTTTCCGAATTGCTGCATTTTTTACGTTTGGAAACGGAAAATGTCTTTGCGACGAGCGAAAATACTAATTATTAGAATTTTCACCTTTTAATTTACATTTATGTAAATTCTATCAGGACGGCATTTCTGTAAAAGTTGTTTTATTAAATGTAAATGAAATTTAGAAAAAGATACATACTTGTATACGTCAGAAAGGCAAAATGCGTGGAGCGCCTTTAGGCGTCCTGAGTCTCAGGCGACCACAATGGGATAAGCGCCTACAGGCGCTCTCAGTGTCGCAAACGCACAATTGATCTAAGCGCATATAGACGCCTACGATACCCTAGGGATTAATAATCGCTAGGATTTTCGAGGCAAAAAAGACTTCTGTCGTCGAGGAAACGCAGATTGCAATGCTGGACGCTTTATAGATACAAACGCACGTAATCGTTCGGACTGATAATATTTTACTCGTGACCGATATCCAGAATTTTGCTAGAGGCCATTCACAGCGAGCGTTTTATCAGAGAGTGACTATGGTCGGTTTTAGTTGCCGTTCGGAACGTGCTGCGAAATTCGTAGGCGGTCACACGGAATTGCTGTGCAATTACGGGCAAAGGCTAGCGTATCGCGGATGTGGGCAGGCATGCGTGTCGATCTCGGGGAAATTAACACCTTCGTTAGTACGTTCGATTTTCCTATTTCAATTATCATGCTTCATCGTGATGCGTGAAAGCTGATAAATGCGATCGGTCGTTTGTATTATATCGCGTGATAATTTTCAAACGATTCGACCCGACATTAACCCTTTCATTATGGAATAACGTCGAGAAAACTTTTTCGATAGGTTAATGTTCGTTATTGATTATCTGAAACTAAATTGACAAATTAAAATTAAAACGTTTGCTCAAAGTAACTTCAACGGTCTATCGGCACCGCTCGTTCGTATAATATTACGTTAACGCGTATGAAATGTCGGATTTTTAAGTGAATATATAAAACTGCTTCGATACAATTTTCCCAACGACATTTTAACGCACGGATGCCAGTCTTAAAGAAATTCTGATTTTTAGAATCAATAAATTCTGACATGGAATTTTTCGTACTGTCAGCATTTCTATTCTGTTTAGCCTGAAACTGTTCTAAATGTTTGAAAAAATGAAAGTCCATTGACAAAAGATCCGGTGAATAAGTTGGACGCTAACAAAATGTATATATTAATTTATTTAATTTCGCAATTGTTTTATGCGGCCGAGAGTCGTGGTGGTGAAGTATCGTGCCATTAGTTCGTGCAGCATCCACTTATCCATTTTTGTTACCTTGCTGATTTCAGAAACGTAGTGCAATATCGTTGTACGGTGAACTTTCATTCTGATAGCAAGTTCCCGCAGTATCCCCTATCCCGTCCCCAAACCTAATACACAGACGAGCAAGACGACCTTCTCGTTTACTCATCCAGGAGACGAAACCTTTACCTTTACCTTTACCTTTTAAGTCTTCGTATAGCAAGGTGGACCATATACGCGCCTTCTCGCCTGGTCGCAACCTTCCTCGCGCTAATCACGTCCAGCCAATGGCATTCCTAGGTCTAGAGAAGGAAGTTCCGACGGCCGTAACCTCTGCCTCCGTAGGCCATCGCGCGTGCAACTATGCAAGCAAGACGAACGCTCGCGGGACGCGCAATCCCGGTTTAAATCGATCGTAGCCGCATGGAAGAAGAAGGTCGATAGAGCGAAACGGAATTTTCGCTGATGCTCTCGTGGTGTGGAAAGAGACGCTCTGTCGACGAGGAGGAGAGCGAAACGTCATTTATAAACCAGATGGATGGTCAACGACCGACACGGTTTCGTTCTCTTTTCCTCTCGACTCGTCGTCGTCGCGGTCGTCGTGGTCGATGACAACAGACCGACCGACAAAACCGGGCTTCGAGGATCTTTCCCGAAGCGAGGTTACGTTTTCGTTGTAGGACAAAAATACACCGGTTAAAGAATACGGTCAACGACCGGCACGGAGTAGCCGATCGATCTTAAGCGTGCGATAAGAGAGGAAAATTTACGGATACTCTCGTTGCGATCGAACATTTCGAAGATCGAGATCGTATTGCGCGTTTTTGCGGTCAATGCCCCGCGGTGAATTGCACCGCGTGATGCGATCGCTGCTTTGCGGTATCGAGATTTATTCGTAGTGAAAGTGCGCCGCGAATTTACGATCGAATAAATCGCGCTTAATTGACATTGCACTTTTCCGTGGGAGCTTTACGATCTTCCGAGGAATTCCATCGATGGTTAGGGGACGGTCCGCGTTATCAGCGCGCGCGCGCGCGCGCGCGCGAAGAATTACGCGCCAGAGTCGCGTTAAAATTTCGAGATAAAGGCAGATCGAAGATAGAGGGACGATCGGTGCTTCGATGCGGATAGGAAGGGGAGAAATAAGAGGACGACGCTCCTGAAGCTCCGTCGAGCTTCTCGATCCGTATCGCGTGGTCTCGTTCGTAGGTCGTTAGTGAGCTATTTGGTTGGCAACTAAGTGATTGCGGATTTGTCAATAGATGACACCCAACCTATATTGTCTTCTTGTCCTTTGTACTTTAATTTAATAAAAGAATTGTATCGATTAGTTACTTAGTTTCGTTTTTATCCCAATTTAACCCATTTGCGTCATAAGCGCATATATGCGCGCAAACGTTGTGTAGTTTGTTTATTAGACAAGAAAAGAGAAGATACGTTTTACCAATGTGATAATTGCCATTATCATGTGGTGCGAAATAATTAGATCCCATTTCTATTATGATTATTAATCCATAGTGAGATAAAAATTCTTTGAAATTCTTTGTTTATGCAAAATTGCTTTTTTTCATATTTTAAAACATTTTCATTTAAATACACTCAAAACAAATTTTCCACTTTTCCATGTGATGCGATATGGGTTAAAAATGAAAGAACAAGACGCGCATTTCGGACACATTTTATCGTATTATTTCGGAAAAGGCAAGAACGCATCGCAAGCACGCAAGAAAAGTCATGTGCCGTACGTGGGAATGAAGCTTTGAAAGAAAGGCAGTGACAAAATCGGTTTGTCGAATTTCGTTCTGGTAATTTTTCACGAAAAAATGCGCAACGATCTGACCGTCCGGTTGAAGTTTACGAGACCTATATGAAGCCTCGAAAAATTCGTTTGTCATGACGCGAGAGTTTTTTCTCGACGTCATGTTAACGACATCGATTTTCGTCCCTTGACGAACGTTGCTTGGTTTCGTGACGGGACTCGTAGAGTCTCTTTCTATGCCATTTGCTTTTGTCAAATCGTACGTCAAATTCATCTGCGTTTACATCGAGCACTCCTTGCGAGAAACTGACGAAAGTTGTCAAACACGATTGCGTAGGTGTTATTGCCATCGATGACGTAAAAAGCCCGTATCGTTCTCGATTTTTAAAAGATTCGTCCTTCGATACAGTTAAGTCTTTTTTGCTCGCTCGGAGGGTTACGAAATACTTCGCGACTTTAGATAAAATCGAACCATCTATTACACTGTTGCGACGACACAAAGCTTCCTTCGCAGATCTAGCCGACTAAAATAAGTGTGGAAGGACAGCCAGCGCTTGGTCGATCAGCCTTGGCAAAGATGATATTGATAAAACTATCGATAACAAGAGTCACGCGAGATTTCCGATAGGAAAGCAGAAGTATTCGCACAGCGTGTATGATACATTTATGTAGTTTTACGTTTAAAAAGTTTGCAATTATAATTTAAATTAATCGATTTTGCTGTTTGTAAAACACCGTTGAAACGTAACGACGCGCAACAATATGTGAAAAATCGAAAAACGAACCTTCCATGCATAGGATTGAGAGGAAATTATTTCTTTTTATCAATGCCTACTGAACTAACATACATCGAGATGGTTCCAGTCTCACCGAAGGATTCTTTACCTCGAACGCATAGCAATTCGTGCCTCCGTGTTTCCATGGTCACATCGATCGATAACAAAAAAAAGAAAACTATAAAAGAGGAACATGGTGTACACGCGTGATAGTGAAATTCCTCGATTTTTCCAAAGAAAGACACGACAAAATCGATGACGCAGAGCTCAGCATCGTTCTCAAATTTAACAAGAATTTTATATCTTCTAATATACAGACTTAATTGCGAACTCACAAAATACTTTGCGACTTTAGACGTAATCGAACTGTCCATCGACTCGTGCTTATAAATGCGTGCAATGAACTTTTCGAGCATTCGGTTTGAAAATAATTTCTTATCGTCGACACCTACTGAATTAAATGAAACACGTCGGATCGGCCCTGGTCCAATCGCAGGATTTTCCATTCCATGGTCGTGTCGATCGATGATGAAAAAACAGAAATACGGTTTGCAAGCGCGATATCGAAATTGGCGACTTTCTCAGAGAACGAGCAGGCGAACCGTCCACCTTAACCGCCCCGTAAAAGGATTTCCTGTCGGAGATGCGGGCTCTCGAACGGTTACTCGCATCCATCCTACGGCAGACAGCCTGCGATTATCGGGTTACGCTGTCTCCGGCCCGTTAACCCTTTTTCTCGGCTGACGGGAGATGGCTGCTGGTTGACCTTGGAACGCAATGTCACGGCCGTGAGGCACCCATCCCCATTGTTCGATCAAAGAGCGGAAAGGTCGCGTCGCGCGACTATGAAGCGGCTGCTTGGATACGTCGCTTTTGTCACTCGCTTCCGCACCTGCAAAAGTGAACGAAATTCGATCGAGCTGCGGACGTAACGAGAAGATTGAAAAGATCGGACGAGTAATGAACACGGAGAAAAAGCAGACGAAGAATAAAGAATAAAACGATTGCTTGGGCGTGTTAGACAAACGCGAGCTCAATTCTTTTCGATCTTTTGGTGAAAGGAAAGGAAAGAAGACGGAGATGTTTTCCGAGATACGCAACGCGTTCCTCAAACTCCAGACACGACGCTTTTGTGTCTCGTGTTGACAAAGACAGCTTCCACACTTGCAAAAATGAACGAATCGCACGAGTGTCGTATAAAAGACAGAATTGCAGATCGATCGATCGAACTGCGAACGTGACGATAAAGATTGAAAAATTCAATCCGGCAGTCATCGATTCTTAAAATACATTTATGTCCATAATTATGAAAGTGGTCTAAGTCAAAATTAAAAAAAAAATGCTTTGTTATTTCGTAACACATTATTTTAAGTTAGATTGATTTAATGTAATTTTTACGATATCGTAAAAAATGACCCGTTCGGCAGTGCTTGTTACTTATGAAAATGGTCTAAGTAAAAAATATAGGTCAAATTTAAGTCAAAAAGCTAGGAAGTGTCTTGCAAAAGACCAGCAAAAAGTAAATACTATGGATTCTCATTTGATTTGCAAAAAGCACTCCCGTATCGAAAACTTTCCGTTTCGGTAGCTTATTAGAAGCGAAACATGTACGTACGCGATGAAACTACAGCGTCTAGAGGTGCACAGGAAGTAGCGTCATACATTTTAATGCATATGAAAATTATTCTTATAATATTATCGCTTTGAGTCATTCATAGGCGATTCAGTTAATTTTGAAAATGGTCTAAATCAATTTAAATTTACAGAAGACATTTTCGTATGAGACCCACAGAAAATTTCATATTCACAATAAATTTTCATTAATCAAGACTAACAAAATTCTAAATTGAAACGTTACATAATAAAAAAGAATAATTCCTAATTTATTAAAACGTAAGCCTTTATACTAATCTCGAACTCCACTTTCATAATCATGGGCGTAACATGTAATATATATTTCCATAATATATATGATATTTACACGTACGGAGTGTACCAAATTAGACAAACAATTCATTCCAAGCAAACGTCACGTACACAGCGACGTTGGCTGTTCAATCAAACCTCTAAATAAACGTCACGCGTGTTAAGAACGCGGAGAAATGGAAAGGAAGAAGGAGTCAAAGTACGATTGCTTAGGCGCGCTCGATGAACAGAATCGCGATTTTCTTAGAATATTTTCGTAGAAGAAAGGAAAATCTTAGGAACTTTCAGAAAGACGCGGCGTGTTCCGAGGATCGAGTTCTTTAGGCGCGATGGACGTTCGTCACGTTAGGAAAAATAAGGAGGCGAAGCGAACCGTTAAGACGGACGCGGCAACGGCGGCATTGTAAAAGGCAGAAGGCGCGAGAGCAGCGCCTGTTGTTTACCGAGGACGCGAGGCCACCTCGAACCAATTTAAGGAGGCCAATGACTCCCCCGACCTCACCAGGTTATGGCGCGTTATGTCGTCGCTCCCGCGGAAAAAGAGTCGCACCGAAGCGAGAGAGACGAAAGACGTCGCGAAGAATGAAACGAGAGATACCAATTGCGAACGCTGTCAACGTCAGGAAAGTAACGAAAAACAGGAAGAACAAGACGAGAGTCACGATGGAACAAAAGCGAAGGAAAAAGTAGCACGAGGAAAAAGAACTTATCGCGCTCGAATAAAGATGAATTTTACACGATTGGAACGTCGAATGGAAACATTTACGTAATCTCCGTTAACGGATTATTCCGTTAACTTTAACACATCACTCGATAAGTCTTCCAAACTATCTCGTCAACCAGACTCGTATGAATTCTGGATAGCACCGTCCTTCAAACGGTACGTGTCAAAGTTTCATGACGTTCTAACTATTAGTTTACAGTGATTTTGGTGAACCCTGTTTTGTAATTTTCGAAAAAACGGGTAAAAAAGAATTTCGTGAATTGATTAAACATTGTTTTTTGATGGAGAAAAATATTGTCAAAGCCAAACAGTGGCTTGCCAGTGTTATCGAGACTCTGCACCAGGGAAATCAACCATTATTGACTGATGTGCTGAATTTAAACGCGGTCGTACGAACACCGACAATGCCAAACGCTCTGGTCGCCCAAAATCGGCTGTTCTTCCGGAAAACATAAAAAAAAGTCCACGAAATAGTTTCGAAAGACCATAAAGTGAAGTTGTTTGAGATAACTGACACCTTAAAGATATCGGAAGCTAGTGTGTTTAAAATTTTACACGAAAATTTGAGCACGCGTGAGTTACTTTCGAAGTGGGAGGAAAAACAATAAGGCGTCGACGATTCAGAGCGCTGTTTGGAGCTGTTAAAGCGAGATAAAACGGATTCCTTGCGTCGGTATGTGACAATGGATGAAACATGGATCCACTGCAACACACCTGAATCAAAGATTGGCTCAAACGAA
>JAITYT010000702.1:250897-263049 GCA_025433975.1 Liostenogaster flavolineata | reverse complement strand
ACTATATTTCATCACCTTCTTATGGGCTAACTAAATTTGCGCTTGCTCCTTTATTCCAGACTGATACTCGCTATACTCTCACTCACAATCTGATTCTCTCGTTCGATAACTAACTGCCCGATTAACAGGCTAACTAACTCTCCATTCCTCCCTTCTCTTCCCTTCACACGCAAGACACAATTCACACACATTCGTCCTTCCAGGGTAGGTCCTCTCGAACAACCGTGTCACGGCCGTGCGCTACCCGTGAATCGCCCGTGGTTTGACATCTGGTCGTCATAAGACCGAAGGGACAGATCCTTGAGAGAGAGAGAGAGAGAGAAGCCGTGAGAAAGTTTCCAGTCACATTTCCAGGCTAAAAATGCGACATCTTCGCACACGAATTGTATTGGCAATAATTTATGACTTCCCGAGGAATACCTCGACAATGGCTCCGGTTCCTAAAAACGATCCTTTATTCTACTCTTCTCCTGTCTCATCAAGGCTGTCCTTCCCTAATTCCTACATATCTAATAACATTTTTATATTTTCATAACATTAGTATTAAACAATATTTATTATATCTATTAGAATTCTTCCTAGATTAATATTTACATAAGCTTTCATATTTCATATAATGATCTTTTTCGAAAATATAATAATTTAATATCTTTTTAAATTGTTATATCGCTCAAAACCTTTATGCAATGAAACATTGCAGAATTTCCAGGCAAAACATGTTCACGTAAAGGCAGCAACAGTCTTAACTTTCAGTATTACGATCTAACGCTTGTACCTCAATAATAACAAAGTATTACTTGCCATAAAAATCGATCCACAAGCTACCGGCCGATAAATCTTGATGAAACCATCCGTCTAAAACAAGCCATCGAAAAAAACCGTCTAATAAGCTATCAGTCGGTGAGTATTGGGGACAAAAAGCCGATTAATCGGTTAGCGGTCGGTAAAGTGTCGAGTCAATCGTTGAAGTCATAAGTTCCATCGTTAAATTGCATCCAGGCTTCATCGTTGATCTCGCCAAAGGAAAAACATATATCGACGATCTGCGTCAAGGTTCTTGATATTTCGATCGATCGATGATCGCTTTCCCTTCTCGAAAAAAGGCGATCGTCCTTCCCTCCTCTCCCAACTTACATGCCGACTGATTTCTCGTTACAGCGACCTTCGGACTCTGAACGATGCGCCTGCATATCTCTGAGCAGACTGTTCTTTCTCCCTATCTTTCTCTCCCTCTCTCTCTTTCTCTCTCAAAGTGAGCACGTCGGTCGCGATTCGCGATTCAAAAGGGAGTTAGCGGTATAATAACGTCGAGGGCGCAAATCGCTCGGCAGCGTACGTTCACCCGACCGTTCTTGAACTTTCAGGGTCACTTGACTCTCCCGTTAGTGGCAACAGTCGCGGTGGCGATGACAGCGTAGCTGTTGCAGTCGTATGCAGTCGCGCGACTCTTGCCTCGTCGCTTCAACTAAAGGTCGTATCGTTAATTGCCGAGTGGTCTCTCTCCCTCCCTCCCCCCTTCCCTCCGGCGTTATCAAAGACCGCACGGCCAAAGATACACGGTCGACGAACCGACCGATCGTCGTCGCGTCGTCGTCGTCGTCACCGCGTCTTCGTCATATCAATGCAACGCGATAAAAATGGCATCGCTCGCGCATGCTAACGACCCCTCGTCGCGATCTCGATGGCAATGGACTTCCGCGAACGATCCGCCCGTCTCTGTGATCTACCGCGAGCGCATCGTCGCCTTTGTCGAAGTTTTTTCCAAGGGCCGCTCGTCAAAGAGCTCAGTGTCATCGAAGAGATTCTTCATATCGAACCTTTCGATCGATACCGATTGGTACGGTTAACCCCTTAGTCGGGGCTAAATGGCTTCGGCCGCGGACCGCTGTCCCTATCGTGGTGGGTTAAAAAAGTTAAAAAAAAAAGGTAAACAAAATTTCTTTTAATTTCAACAAAATAAGTTCGCCGTCGTGTCTTTAGAAGCACAAGAAAACATAAAAATTACTTTTTAAATCTTTAAAAAAAACTTGAACTTTTAAAAAAGATCGGGAAAAATAGGTCCCCGACTAAGGGGTTAACAACCTATAAATAACGTTTCTAGGAACACGAGAGGTACCGATATCCTCTCGAACGAATTGTTCGCTCTCTAGGTCCGGATAAATCTCGTTCGTTGTCGGGAAATACGTAGCTCCGGATCCCAAGTTAAATCGTGGACCTGTTCGTTCGGTCGTCCTCCAGCTTGCTCGAACATGGAGAAAAAAACACTGTTCTGATAATCGGTAGAATGGATCGTCCATGGACGAGCCATCGGCACGATCGTTTCACGAACGGAGAAGACGAGAAAGACGAGAATCCTCCGAAAGACTCATCGCGTTATCGTTGAACTCTGCGAAAGGAGGAACAGAAGAAGGAAAGAAGACGCGAAGGTTGCGTGACCTCTATCTGGAGCAACGACCTTCGAATTCGGTCCATCGCGGGACCTCCGCGAGTTCGTGAACCCTGAAGGAAGGAGCCGGCAGGAGGCCTCTAGATGGATGGTACAGTTATGCCACCTCCCCCTCCCCCTCCTACGCCTCCCTCCGTTCCCACCGACCGATTCCCTCTTCTTTCTTCGTTCTCGCAGTTACTCGGCACTCCCCTTCGTCGCTACGTTCCCTCTCTCTCGATCTTTCTCGTATTCCCCTCCCACGTGGAACAATGAGCGGCGTGGTCGCCTCGTTCACTCCCGCGCTCTCGAACGACCGAAAGGAAATACCGTATGGTCACCTCGGCCTCGTCACCGTGCTAAAGAGAAGAGGAAATTCCCTGCTCCTAACCCCGCCTACTCCCGCCACCGCGCTCACCACCTCGGTTCAACGACCTCTGAACGCTCGCGAGACCGACCGAGGACGAGGACGCGATTCAGGTCGACACATCGACGCTCGATGATCGAAGGAGAGCGAGTTCTTCCACTACTACCTTCTACCCACGGATTTTCCCGAGTTTTCCTCCTGTCGAGGACACGACAAGATTCGGACGAATGTCGTTCATCGAACAGAATGTAGACGTCTTATCGTAATTTTAGAATAGGTGCTTTGAAAATGACAGCTAGACTTCCCTTGCGTTTCTTCGTTAACCCTCTCGCTACTACGGGCCACTACAGTGGCCCTCCAAGATGCGAGTCGCAAAGACGGACGCCGGTTATAGCCGGCGGCTTCGCAGCTACTCTTGTACGATTTTTGGCGCGGGATCACAGGCGGGCATTGGTGGAACGAACCACCGTAGCGAAAGGGTTAACTTTTTCAGTCTCGAGTATTTCTTAAGCTTATCGAATAATCCAAGCGACGTCTTAACGTTCCGACATTAACCTCGTGAACTTGGCAAATAAAGTGCCCTTTTCTTCCGAAGCGTTTCCATTAGGCTACTCTAATATTTCATGCTAAGTGGAAGAATACGATCTATAAGGTCGCAAGTATCGAGTTCGATCAAACTTTACTGCCAGTGCCAGTGCTGTCGCAACGATATTTTATGCAGTATGCTTCGCGTTATCGTCTGAGGTATCGTCTGAACGTAATTTGGTTGACAGGAACCGGTTAAATCGTGGTACAATCAGGAAAGTGACTACGCCAGATGAAATCGCTGTTTGGTGCTGCGGGCAATTTTCCCGACTGCGATGCAGTCCGGTGCCTCGATTTGACTCTTTCGGACACTTTCGACGTCGGTCACGCATGCTCCACGTTGGAACTCGCCGCAGCGAAAGGATTAAAAGACGAAGCTCGAAGAGCACGCGGAGCCATCGACGCGCTGAGAACTCCGCCGGTGAGCAGTCGAGCGTCGAAAGACGTCGAAAGGCGGGAGTGACTCGTGTACGACGTGCTCAAGTGGGTCGAACCTGGCGGTTGTTTCAGACTGGCCGGGGTCACTACGACTGCTCGATATCAACGGGTTTTAACGGAACTATGAGCAATCGACTCTTGCCTCCACGGTCTCCGACATCGTCGATGCTATCACCACCACCACGGCCACCCTCAGCCTTGATCAGACGAAAGAAGCTTCTACGATGATGATGGTTTCGATCTACCTTGGCTAGCTTGAACGTTTCGAACGACAGTGACTCGTAACAACGATTTTTTCAAAATTCCTTTTCAAAAATCACGTCAGATCGCGAGTGGGGATCAATAACATTATCACATCATCGTCACAGCTACGGTCAGCCTCGGCCAAGCGGAAGAACATCGGATGATGATCATTTCGACCTAGCTTGGATCTTTCGAATAGGCGTGACTCGTAACGGTGATTCTTCCCAATTTTTTTTCAGGGAACGCGTAAAATTGCAAACGATCAGTCTCACCAATACTGCGTTCAGCATCGATCAGAAGGACGAACGCCGTAAGATGGTGGTAGGTTCGATCTACTTTTGCTAGCTTAAACGTTTCGAATAACAGTGACTGGGAGAGAGAGTTTTTAAAAATTTCTTCTTAAAAAACGCGTAAGATCGCGAGTGGGGATCAATGCCACCATCGCCATCACAGCTACCGTCAGCCTCGATTAGGCGGAAGGACATTCTATAATGGTGATGTTTTCCATCTAGCTTGAACCTTTCGAATAGGAGTGACTCCTAACAATGATTTTTCCCCACTGACTTTTCAAGGAACTCGTAAGAACACGAATGGATCGGTGTCACTGCCACAATCACGCACATCCTCGAGCAGAAAAAAACATCGTAAGATGATGGTTCTGACCAAGCTTGGACGTCTTGTTTCGAACAAGAGTGTCTCGTAACAGTGATTCTTCTTCGATCCATCGATGATCATCTTGAAATTTCTGTTCGAGGAACGCGTAAATAGCAAACGGAACTTCGAAGAAAATCAATGATCAAGCCGATCGTGCCTTGTAGTTGGAGAAAGACCAGGGAAAGCGGTAATGGCGTCCAATTAATCACAAGCTAGTAGTAGACCCAGGTACGATCTAGCGCAAGAAATTGCTCGTGAAACGATCGCCGATGCGATATCGCGGCGTGCTTACGTACGTACGTAGATCGTAATTTGCGCGATGGAGAAACTGGAAAGATCGACGAACGGTCTTCCTGTTCCACCGCGTCGCCTTCGGAGGAGCGTGCCAGCTCTCTGCCTCTCGGAGAAAGTATTTTTCTCGTCGGCTGACTCTCGCTTTCTACGAGCGGCGGCACACCGCGGCGCGAGGAAACGTCGATACGAGCTACCGCGACACCTACTCCGAAAAAAGGGGAAACAATCGCGATTTGGCGACACGCCATCATCGACCGTTACGACGAACGACGTTGCCGACGATTTCGCCCTGTACGGCGTGTCCTTGGCAACCTTGTCCTTTACCCTCCGATCGACTCTGCCCTTTTCCATTGGCACCAAACAGCTCGTATGATTTATCGGGTCGCTCCAAGCGATCTGCCGTAGCGTTCGTCGTTCTTTCAACCATTCCGATACCAACGACGACTATTGTCGCTCATGACATAGCTGAAAGCTCGCTACGAACTAAAGGCGACTATAGACGCGCGTCGTTGAGTTGTTCCCGTCTAACCACGACTACTTTTCGCACAAAATCAAACACGATGAGTCGAAAGTCGCGAGGGGGTGTTTTTCTCTCTTCTTTTATTGTTTTTTTTTTTAACTCTTTTAACGCATCGCAAAGTTCTGCTTCTACTCTCGGCAGTCGTAGATCTACCGCCAACAGCCTACGGGTTCACCAGTTAATATTGTAAAAATTTTGAATAAAGAGATGGAGTAGCTTCTGTTGCTTTTTTTTTAAATCACTTTGTTGTTTTTCAACGCAGCTTTTAGATTTTCATGTACGTACACTTTTTTAGAGCAACTGTTCCGTCGTACTATTTTTTATGTACTTCATGAATATTCAGTTATTTATACATTTACAGATCTTGCTGTTATTATAAATAAGAATACAATACAGGATAGTTATACATCAAATTATAATTCTCAGTGATTTAATTCAGAATGGTAAATTCTTTTTTACCGACGTATCCGTAACGAAAGGGATGAATTTTACGATCATCATGAAGGCAACGCTCGAACGAACGGGTGCCACGCAACTGAACGATAAATAAGTAAATACGAGACAGTCGATCTCGAGTCATGTTAGAGGACAGACCGCTTAACCTATCCGAAGAAACTGTTATTATATTAAGATATTAAACGTTTATTGCTTTATTGGTGTAGGTTAATTTATAATGCCGTCGAGACGTAACCCCGCGCGCAACAGTATCATGAATAACGTTAAACTTTTGGCTCGTGCTGTATTATTAAATAATTTTATAAGTGTCATTACTTCGAAAGTGTCGAAGTACAGTTTCTATCCGCTAATTCTTTACGTTGCACAGCAAAATTTAGCAGTTTCGCGGTTGTACCGTTCAGTGGCAGCATATGCAACTATCATTCAGCGGGAACATAGTGGTCAAAATTAAAAAAATATAGCGAAAGGGTTAAATGATCGTGACGAAAGTAGACTCATCTGTAATCAGAAAAAAAATATTCATTATTTTATTATTTTTTCTCGATATCTTTGTATTTCCCGGTTTTTAAACGAAGTGTTTTCTTTCTTCTACCTTTCGTGTTGTATCTCGAATATCGATTTTAATGGTAAATTGCTTTCCAGTTCGCGGAAAACTTCTTTTGATTGCACGATGTGTTACTCGTCGTTTTAACACAGTTCTTTTTTTGTAGCGAGAGGAATCGAAGAGGAACGATACGTGCGCGTAATCGTCATCGAGAAACGGCACTCGCGAGAATGAAATCGTCGCGCGTAAGAGTGAAAACTATGCGTGCATGCTCCGCGTCATTTGTAACCGGCCTGGAGGAATGAATGATCGCTCGTTTTCGAAAGTGTCCAACTGGCGCGCGATATGGCGGAAACGACAGCAGATAGGCGGCAGTTTTTCCGACCGACGCGACTTCGTCTCGCGTGCTTAAGAGATCGAAACCGGAAGATCCATGACGTATTATCCGTCACGAGTGCTTCCTTCTTTGTATTGTAACAACATGAACAAATAAAACGAGAAATATAAGTAGTAGCGGATATCGGAAATGTATTATCAAAATAAAATCTCATATTTTTACGCTTGTAAGATATTCAGGTTGATGCAAAAGTTCCGCCCGTCTCTAGCGCTAGATTTTTGTCGAAAACATGTCAAAATTCGACGTTAACAACTTTTTGGATAAAAATCTAGCACCAAAAACGGGACGAGCTTTGATTTTAACCACATCAATGATAAATGTAAAACTAAAAAGTTTTTTGAAGACAGAATTAGCCAACTCTAGGATTTAAATGGCAAGAAATACGAGTGAAGATCGAAGATATCTTTCCAAGGAAGGAAAATTATTTCGAGATGTACAGAGTATTGTCGCGCTGAAAAAATTGCGAGATCTCCGAAACGACATATCGTGTCGCTTTAGATATTTCATTCCACGATTATCAGAGACTGTCGAGCTACTGTGCGACGCTAAAAGTATTTAGAATACACTCGATATCTTCGATAAATAACTGGCGCCAACTTTGGCTGGCAACGTGGCACTGGAACCGCTTCGTCACGCGACACTGGACGCACTTCCAGATTGGATTAGTGGTTTGTTAGTCGTTAGGGTTTACATCGGTTTACATGCGTCACGGCCTGTAAAGAAGAAAAGGAAGAAGAAGAAGAAGAAGAAGAAGAAGAATAAAAAGAAGGGGAAATCGTTAGGCGTGGTTCAAGACAGTAGCACGTGTCGTGTGTCGTTTCGGCGGTCGATATCGTATCGTACGGTCCGCTCTAATTTTCCATCGACGAGATGACACGAAATATGTAGAAAACTCGAGTTCGACCGCTTGAAGGGCGCTCTGTTCCCCTACGAAGGACGCAAGTGCGTAATACCGTGAAAATCGATACAACACCGATAATCTACCGATAAGATGCGTCGTATAAAATCTACAGGATGGCCTCGTTTTTCAAGCGCGAATCGCTAGCCGCGGTGTTTCTGCGTAGCAAGGGACACACTGATCCTGATCGTGCGCACGAGCTCACGGAAGCGCGTATACGCGTCTGGATATTTGCCTTTTCAGGGTATCGTCGATAGCACTTATCCTCGAGTTGGTGCGCACCCAAAGTCAAGCATCGTGACGTAGATTGTCGACTGTATCGCCAAGGGCAATCGTGGATTGAAAATGTGTGGGAAGCCTGAAAGGGTCGAGAGATGCGTAACGACGTCAAAGAACAAATCCACTCCAATATTTGTCGAAGTTTCCTCGCGAACGCGACTGAAAATTGTTGTTTTTTACCGATTTTTTATGAGCTTTCGGTCAGTGGCAAGTTTTTCTATCTCGAGAAAAGTGAATCTCAACGTAATGTTGAGTTTTGTATCGAGTTTTTATTTGTTATTATTTATTCAATGATTTACAGCGTCCAGCGGTAAGCTTTTAGCAAAACTGTTAAGAAGGTTGACAATCTTATTGCTCGATCGGAAGAACGAGAGTTATCTAGGTTTTTGTAAGAAGTATTAAGAAAAGGTTGGAACATGTAAGTACGAGTTGGCAAAAGTAAAGATCGACACAGGAGACAAAGAGTCTATCGATATTAACCTTTAAAAGACGGGATTAAACCCCATATGTATTTCTGAGCGGTTGGGCACTTAAATGTCCAAAATTCGAAATTTATGCAACTCGCCAATTATCGTTAAATAATTCGAAAACTATTAGTGGTGAACTAACGATAATATGCTGATTTGGAACGAAAAGTCTTTTGGTGGCTCCTAAGTGAACCACTCGGCTATTCGAAAAAACGTTTGGTCCCTTTAGGAATCGTTCGGCCAATAAAGGTTAATCGTAACGATTAGCAGAGCGGCAACGAGTTTGAAACTGCTTACTTAAATGTTATTAGTCAGAATTATTATTATAAGCAGAATGGCTTAAATCATTCAACTGATTCAAAATGTCTCTTCTGATTCAAATTTATACTTTTCAAAACTTTTCAAGAGCAAGAAGCAAAATGATTCTGCAGATGGCTTAACTATATTAATAAATATATGATAAACACTTATTATCTCGTCCTTTTTATAAAAATTGGCAAAAAACCGTGTAACTCGAAAATCGTGCAACTTAAGTACAGTGTATCTCGAGGGACCTGTATTGTAAATGAAGAATTTGATAGGAGGTATCTGTCGACGATCGAATAAAAGGGGAAAAATAAAATAGAAAGTTCGAAGAAGTTTCTGAAAGCTGTTGTTCGATCTCGACGATGTCGGCAATTGGTTTGGGAAAGTCCAGGGCGTTTAGTCTTACGACGTCCCACGCACTCGGAGAAAACGAAAGACTGTATGAATTCGATGCACGTAGTTGGCGTATGACGCCGGTGCACCGTGCGCCTCCTCGAGGAAAGATCGCGCGGACGGAATAAAATTAAGCATGCTAACCGGCTGGAAATCCTTATCTACGTATTATGTAGGTACGTACGTACTTTCCTGCTCCATCGTTCGGGAGCAAAACGAGAGGAAACGCGCTCGTTCTCGGCGTTCCTATTATTCCCCAACCAACGTGCAATAACATGCACGCGAAAAGTATCTGCTCGTGGAATCCTTTAAAAAGAATTTTCCGTTTACGGAGATTTTTCAATAACGTGCTACGCATTTTACTTACCGGGATGCGTAAAATACGTATGAGCACATGGAAAATCGATCTCTTCATTGGATACGAGGAACTTGACTCTCCGATTGCGGATAATTTTTCCTTTATGATTTCAGCAATTTATAATATATACAAAATATATTTAATATATGATATATTTAAAATGTATGCAAAAATAAGCCCGTGACCGGTCTTTTGTTTTTCTTAATCGAGAATTAAAAATCAATTTATTAAAAATTTTGTGAAAACTTCTGGTGTGAGATTGCAAAATGGACATCTGTTAAACATACCAATTGCTTCAATTATGACGTTATATTGTAAAAGTGCTTAAACTCGGTCTGCAAAAATCACGTTTTATCGATATCAAACTTTATACATCGGAGATGGTCAATTTCTGATTCTACTTTGTTCATTATATTTTCTATCGCCAAAAAAACTAATATTCTTAATATTTTTTGATACTTCTCTATCAATTTCTTTCGTCGTTCATCTACTCCTCGGTGGATAATATTTTACTTACT
The DNA here is from genome assembly GCA_025433975.1 of Liostenogaster flavolineata. NCBI lineage: Eukaryota > Metazoa > Arthropoda > Insecta > Hymenoptera > Vespidae > Liostenogaster > Liostenogaster flavolineata. The sequence continues at coordinate 252,907 of JAITYT010000702.1, read as the reverse complement.
AAAAGAAAAGATCGAACAATTTTTTTATGATTTACTCTGAGAAAATTCTGAACTCGTCGGTTGGACATATCAGTCATTTTCTCGAATTTCGTCGTTCGAAAGACGATGTATAGAATTCGTAATCTGCATTTTCGTTCACGTTTTATTTATTTCATTTGGTCGCGACAGACTGTTAACTTGCTTCATCGCGACTAATTTAACTCTATCTTGCTGACGATTTTAGTTTTTCTTAGCGAAAGAACCGATTCTCTTGATCCAATCTAATCTCTTAGCCTAGTCTCTTCAAATTTGTCGACGCACGAACGTTATTCGATTAACGTTTCGATTAATATATTTTGTGTACAAACTATCGACTAATCCGTTGACCGACGAGGTGTCAAAATGTATGACAAATTGTTTATTAGCATTAATTTACACGATAAGTATTTATACTCGGATACAAGTTTGTACAAGTTTAAAAAGAATAGCATTTCGATTCAAAGAATAAAACCACCGATCGAATAATAACTTTCAAAGAAAGAAACATTTTCTTAAATTCTTCCTTTCTTTAAATTTCTAGACACGAATTATTTACCTTTTAATCGCGAATCTGAGTGGTCACGTCGTAAATCAATCTTAACGGGTTTCTAAGCGTAGATTTCATTGCATCGTTATTTCTAAGGCGTTTCTCGTTAATTGCTATGGAAAGTGTATCAATCGAAAGTGATTTTCCCTCCTCTACTGTACCGTGGAGAAATGCGTTTCACTTTCGAAGCAAAGATAAAAAATAGAGTTACTCGTTACGAATTCGTTACTGGAGAATCTTAACGATGAGAATGTAGACTCGATAGGAATTTATCTGGTTAACCTCTCAACTGAGAAGGAAGAAGAGTTAGCTCATTGTTTAACTGTAGAGAAAGGAATTTTCTACTGCGCTTAGTCCAGGGTGTATCTTTCGAAACGCTCGTATGCTCGTCCCTTCCAAGAAAATAGTTCGATAATGCACACGATAAATTCGAAAAGGGCGAATAAAATAGATACGACGTAGAAATATGCGATGAAAAATAGTGACTTTAATCGTGAACTCGTGATAGGAACAATGAGTGCACTTAATGGTACATTCATTCGACATAACTAAACGTCGACTACCAAAGAAATCTTCTTCGTAGACTCGAATTGAATACTGGAACGAACATCGATGTGCGCTACGCATTTTTATACGAATAGACACCTATCCTCTCCTGGCAAAATTGACTCTCGTGATGTTTGACGACAATCTAGCGAAATTATAGCCGTCGTATTATAGCGAAATCAATGTTAATGTACAATTCGTTAAAAACGTTAATAGCGTTAAATGTTGACGGCGCGTTACACGCTTAACTATCAACGTTTAATGCGAAGTTTCACGGAAGATTTATGCGTACCTCGAGATATTACACAAATCAAGCCACCAATACCGATTTCCTCGTATCAGTGTTGTTGCCTGCCGTTCGTTTCGTTTCGAGAGCATATACGCGATAAATCCGTACGCGCGTTGAATTTGAGCGTGAAATCAATAGAGCCGGTCATAGTGTTTCGCGATAGCGCGAAATCGATTTATCGGTCGGCCTTGCGATTTATGCACAAATCGGATGACGCGAATGCGCTTTGCTATCTCTCACTTTCTCCCTCTGTCTATCTTCTCTCTCGCGTCAACCCGAACAATAAATAAGAAACGTCCGATTTTCAAGATTATAGGTTAACGTAACCTTGCTCAATTCGATGATTATTTACACGTTACGGACCGGATATTTAATTCCAATCTCTTCGGGTAGGACCGGGCATTTAAAGGAGTTTTAACCTAAATGACGTTGATACATGAAAATTCGTCTAGCATGTTTAATTTGTAACGTATTTTAATCAAATTTGAAGCGTTTTACTCGCTAGAGATTTTAGTACTTTGTTTTCGTATGGCATTTGGTGAAAGATGGCCCTTTATGCAGGGGCGACTATACATTAGGCTATCGGAGAATTACCGACAAATAGATTTTC
>JAITYT010000702.1:188016-209391 GCA_025433975.1 Liostenogaster flavolineata | reverse complement strand
AGAGAGAGAGAGAGAGAGAGAGAGAGATACGCGCGGCTCAAGAGAAAGGTGGGAGAAAAAGAAGAACACTTTCTCCTCTCTCGCGGCGTGTTACAGCATCGCCGCGGCGCGTTACAACTTTCTGCTTTCACTCTGGCTGACCGTAGCGTGACGCCGATCATCGATCAGAACGGAGAGACGCGCGTAGGAGAGGTAGTTTCAATCCGCCATTTTTTTGGCGATTCTTCGATCCGAACGATCCATCGATACATCGATCGAAGAAAGTTCCTCTCGATAGAGAATTTTTATTTAGGCTCGAGAAGGCAGAATTCGTACGAACGACTAACGTTCGCTTCTTCGAGGCTCCTAGCCGACTGGCTGCTCCGTCAGGTGGCTCGTGGGCACGAAACGCGCTCGACCTGTTGCTTCCATCGCAACGCGAAGCGAAGTAAGAACGCGATCCCTTCGCGTTCCCTTGGATCTTCGTCCGACAATGAAGTCGAGACGGGGCACCGCCGTTCTTCGCGACTCTCGACGATTCGTATCGACGAAGATACGTCGGGAATGGATGAAAAATGTACTTTGCCGTCGCTCGATATCCCTCGCTACCAGAAAAAGGAAGAAACGAAGAAAGCGGAGTGAAGAGACGGAAAAGCGGACGATCCAATTCATCCATAGTCGTACCTATATTCAAATCGGGCTCGGGCTTAACCGAGGAGACGGTCGAGTCCATGGTGGGCATAGTCTGTCCAACGTGATGAGCCACCTGTGCAACGCGATAAGGAGTGGATGCGCCGGCTTGCTGCTGTTGCTGACGCTGACGTTGCTTGTGGTGGTGATGATGATGATGATGATGGTGATGATGAAGCTGATGCTGCTCCTGATATTGGTTCTGATGACGTTGCGACGACGCACAAGACACGCGCGAAGCGCTAGTGGCGCGAGAAGCGTGCGTGGACACGCCGTTGGACGATATCGGTGATTCCGGTGGTGTCGTCATTGCGTCTGCCTTCGCGGTGTTGCTGTTGGTGCTAACACTGCTGGTATCGTTGCCGTTGCTGGTATCCGCCGGCAATATCATGACTCGATATCGCTCCTACTTCTTCTTTTTCTTCTTCTTCTTCTTCTTTTTACTTCTTCGAGCGGAGAATGGAGGGATTTCAAGGCCCGATCCACTCGGTGGAGCACTTCACTAACGTCGACAATGACATTTGTCCGCGCACACGTAACCCTTTCCTTTCTATCCTTCCTCCTCTTTTTCGTTCACTCGTCACTTTTCCAACACCTCTTACTACGATCGTACGCACTCGCGTAGTTTAAACTGTGATGCGGGATTCAGGACGCGACCGTACGTCCACGCGATACTCGCCAAGCTGCGGCACGAGCGATGCACGAGGGAACCCGCCACGAACTAGAAGTCATTGGTGGGACGAGAAAATAAGCGAAAGAAAGAGACAGAGAGAGTGAAAGTAAGTCTTCGCTCGAGGGAGGTTCGCGTTGGTCTGACTCGAGTTCGGCGCTGCCGAGTGTTGGTTACCTGCAGCCCTTGCTCGAACGCTGACGGGCGGAGGTGGAGGGGAGGGATTGATGTGCTCGCTCGTTCGCTCGCTCGCTCGCTTGTCTGCCTGGCCGCTTGGCTAGCCTTGTCTCTTCCCTGGTCGGCCGCTGTTGGTGCGTGCTAGCCAAGCCGAGCGGCGTTTACAATGTCTACGCCCTGGCTACTACCTAGTTAGTGTATCTAACGTAGAGTGGAGGACACGACGCGTAAGTGCGCTTCGTTCCGTGGCCCCCGACGCCTCCCCGCCCCTCGCCAGAGTTCATCGTATTTTCAATGCTGGAGGTCACTGACAAGAAGCCGCCGCCGCCGCCGCCACCGCCGCCTTGGCGGCGGCAACGAGGCAACGATGAGGACAGGCGGCACGGGGCCCGTGAGCCCGCTGAGACGCCGCCGCTGTCACGGGCCCGACCAATCGCTGCGCGACTCGCTGGGCCGCGCTCGCCGCCTATTGGACGCCGCTTCCCCCACCCTCGACTCGCCATCCTCACAGAGATGGTTTATCCTTCCTCCTCCCTCGCAACCTCCACCACCACTACCATCATCGCCACCTCATCCTCGTCCTCCTCTTCCTACTACTGGCTTTACCGATGCCACACTACTACCACCACTACCAGCGCCATCGTCGTTGTCTCTCCGCTGTGTTACTACACCACTACGACGACCGCTTCGTCGGAGAGGAAGTTCATCGGCCGAAACCTTGACTGAATTACCCCGCAGCGGCGGCCAAGGCCATGCGCCCTCTCGCTCGAGCCAACCGCCGCGCGAGTATAGGCGAACTCTCGAGTCGTTTCGCCTTCTTCTCTCCCTCTCTTTCGCTCCTTCTTCTCTCCTTTCGGCGTGGCTTCGTCCGACTCCGTCTCTCTTCCTCCCTACCACTGCGTAGGCGCTACGCTTCCTTTTATTTAGTTTCTTTTTTTTTCTTCCATCCTTTCCTTCCTTCCTTTCTTTCTTTCGATTGGTGTAAGTCGTTCTTCTCGCTTGTTCGCGTCCTTTTTACCGTGCTTTAGGCTTTCCTCTCTCGTTTCGTAAGCGACGATAAAGTCGAAAATGATAAAATTTGCAGATCTGTTTGGCGAAATTATCTCGAAGGGACGGGAAAATGGGAGGATTCGACGCCAGTGGCTCGGGTCCCAGAATCACCTTGAAACGCGTCGCTCGTCTCGGATCGGCGATTTTAGGTTATGCGATGCCACCGCGTTCTCGTTCTCGCGAGCGCTCTCGTTTGCCTCCGTTCGCTCGGTTGCCTCGCGGAATTTGCCGTCCCGATCGGTTTACAACGCGCCGTCGAGACTATTTCGTAAGTCCGCGGACCTTCCGGCGCTCGTCTCCTCCTCTTACACGCTGCCCGCAGCGAATTTTTCTGCGTAATCGGAAATACTCGGTCGAGATGCGCGATTGGCCTCGCCTCGTTAACGCCAACAACGCGATTCCGCAAGCCGTGTCGGCTTGGATTTCCGTAAGGCGAGCGGTCGATTCGTCCTTCCACGGGCACGATTTTAATCGATTTTCAAGATGGTATCGTTCTCCGATAAACAAACGATCCTTGTCGTTTAGGCGCTAGGGATGCGCATTTTTGTGAAAATACACTTCGATAATTAAAAAATTGAATCTCACTTCGTTAAAACAATATTATTTATTTCTTCGTACTTCTTCCAGTTACGTACTTGTACACGTGAGAAAAGCAAACTGCGTCGAGCACCTATAGGCGCCCACGGTAGCCTAGAGGTTAAAATCGATCCGTGAGATAAAATGAATCGAAGACTTCGTCTTCTTATAGACGAATGAAAGAATTAAACAAAACCTATAGGATATTCGTGTTTATTCATCGCTCGTATTTATCCAGGGATCAGAACGAAGTAATAATTTCGTGCGATTTCACCGAATGGAATTGTTTGTACGAAGAGCAATATGGCGCGTATTATGACACGAGCTCGTTATCGTTGCGATTATTTATACGAAACGGCCCGTAATTTATGCAACGACGGTAAGGTAATTATTACGTACGGACTCGACGATGCATAATAACACGCGTGTACGACGTGTACTCGAGACGTTAATCGATAGAACCGCGTTGAAACGTCGTCGATGTTATTTCGTTCGGCGAAGAGGACGTCGTTGCGATAATTGCATTATCGCGGTTTGGCGCAAACACGCTTGTGTCACCTCTACCTTTGGCGTCCCTGCTGCCTTTACGACGCTGCTGCATCGTGCATCGGCCCACGCGTCTTTGTCGCAGCCACCTGCTCCTAACGATTCCGGCACAGCTTGCGCGATCCCTTCCCCGTCGTATGCCTCGCGAAAGATCACCCTCCATCCTCCGTGGTTACCTGGAGACCTTCCTTTCATATTTATCGACTCGATCGATTTGCGACGCCTTTCTGCGACCATTCCTTTGTTAACGCGGACAAGAGGGACTGCGACCGTACGAAAACAACGATAATTTCATCCGAGAGTCTTATCGTGATCGCGTAACGCCGGAACGTCTACGGCAATTCGTCGAAACGGTACGTCGAAGCGATAAGATCTTGCGACTTAATCGGTTAATATAAAAATTCAATTAGCAATGCAGCTTCTATGTATTTTATGGCGGCGTTTCACCATGTTCTCCTACGATATAAATGAGATGCACTTAACGAAAAAAAAATACTACATTGAAATCCATCGAATTTCTTGGGATTATTGTTTTCTTTAATTTTTATTTTTTACGAGTTTCATTATTTTTTGACAATTTTTAAGCTCTTTATAACAATAACCTTTCGAAGAACTTGTTTTCGTAAAATTTATGATTTTAATTGCGCACTCGGTGAGAGATGCGGATCAATACCTCGACTTATCGCTATCCGTGACGTGTTTAAGTTCAAAAAGACGAGAATATTTCGTTATTTTCCCACGCGTGCCTCGCTTTCACGTAATACTTACGACAGCGCGCGTCCTTCCCATCTTCCTTCCCTTCCATTTTCATTTCTTTTTTCCGTGACTCCGCCTCCCCTTTCTCCTGCCTTTCATCGAACCGAGGTAAAAATTCAACGGCTGAGACGCAAGAGCGAGATCGAAGATTAAGGGGTGAAACGATGAAAGAGAGTGACCTTCGATAACCGGAAACCCATCGAATCCAAAAGGATTGAGTTTTCGTAGAAAACGATGAAATGCAGGATATCGAGAAACCCGATATTTTTTCGTGGAAGGATACGTTTAACAACGACTGAGAAAATCGGTAGGCCAATAATCGGCCGACGACGAGGGACGAGGCCTTCCTCGACGCGTCACGCTCTCAACCCTTTGAACCTGAGAATTTTTGTCTCCTTCCTGTTTTCACTTTTTGGTTGCCGCGTCGATACTCCCTCGAAAAACGGTGGTCGAGATGCGACGCACCGGGCCTGCATTTTTTTGCTCGTCCTGCTCCTCCTTTCTTCGCGTATTTACCTACGATTTTATCGCTTCATCGTAAACGCATTAACGTAAACTTTCACTATGATGCGAGCAACGCGCCTGAGGTTTACGCTCACGAGAGCAAAGTGGAAGCTTTTTCTTTTTCACCTCTACGAGCAATTACAATTTAGCAATTTTGATGATTTGGTGCAGGGCATTGACGAGAATCGGAGTAAATCCGATGACGCCTAGTTCGAGTATCTCGCGAATGTTGTTTAGTTTTGTCTTGAGAATCTATTACGGAGGTCTTCCTTCCTCCGGAGGATAAGTTTAGGTTATATTTATTTCAAGATCCTTGTGCATGATCGCATTGAAGACGCACCACGAAGCGTTGGTCGATGTGCTGAGAATTTTGAAGCGTAATCTCCGTAGGATTTCGATATTAGAATTGCTAGCTGTCCCTCGAAGTTCAATCCCATACGTCCATATTGGCTTAAGTATCGCTTTTGTAGACGTTTAACTCTTTGTCTTACGATTTAGGTTCCAATAGCGCGTGCCACAAACGCTTAAGATCGTTTTGAAGAGATCTTTAAAGGTACCTTTCTGATATTCTTCGAGGAAAAATACCACGCCTTTAACTTGTTACGCAATGATAATTTGGACCTTTTCTCGGTGAGCCGATACATTTTGCTGATTCTCGACCTTAACACTTTTCCCTTTGTTTTGATATGTCAACACCGGTTGATCTTCTTTCATTTTTTCTTTCAGAATTTTACGACGCCGCAATTACGACCAGGCGCTGACAATCTTCCTGTTCATACGTCCTCGTCGATCTTCGTCGATTCTTCGTCTTCACCTTCGGCGCAGCCTTCGTTGCGTCTATCGAGATGAATATCATCAACATCATGGACGAGACGATTACGAACAACGCAGTGCCTATAGAAGGCAAAGACGACGAAAACGTCAAACGACATTGTTGAAGATTGAAATATAGCGCGTCGAACGGTACGTGTTCGAAATACAGTATCGTTCGGCGTGCCGACGCGTTCGTGACAAAACGTTTTTTTTTTTTCTAAAAAAAAACCGTGAACTTTCGTAAAAACCATTATGTGAAAAATGTACAACTTATACGACGAATAAGTTGGTCATACGATGAGTTTTCTCCTGGATTCTTAACAATTTGTCCAAGCGTGGACGCGATGATCCGTTTGTAAATATTATTAAATTTATATTATATTATAATATAACATATAATATAATATATGTAATGATATCGATACCGATAAATGCATATATTATTATTATTATTATTATTATTATTATTTTAACATCAACGAAACGTGGCAAGACGCATCGAACGTATCGAGATACTGGACCGAAAGGTGCGCGAAAAAGAAGCGTAAAAAGACGAGGTCGTTTCGTATACCACGTTTATCCTTTCCTACGTACCGTTCAGTCAGTAGGCCTCTTGGCCGAGCTCACGACTTTTAATAAATACATTGTATATAATATCCGCGTCTCTCGCCTCAAGATGTCCCCTTCCTTGGATCTTTTCTTTTTTCTTTAGTCCTTCCATCGCAATTTGCCGCTCGAAAGGACGAAAAGGGATAAAACGCGGTCGGTTGGAAGTCACGTTTACGCGTACCTCGAGATACGATTTCCACGCTCGACTGTGAACTTGGGACGGACCTCGAGCGTAATGGCAGTCGCTTCGGAGGTCGACGCCGTCGTTTGTCGAGCGACGACGACGACGACGACGACGACGTGGCCTTTTCCTTGAAATCGGCTAGCGACCTGCAGCCCGCGCATTAGCATGCAACGAACGAGTACGACGCGATGGCCCACCTTCAGACCCAGAGACCTCTCGTTTCGTTTCTTTCCGATCGAAGGGACAAAAAAAAATGTTGTCTTTGTCGTGGACGATCGGTCAACGTCGATCGTAATAACGACGTAATAGAACGTGCTAAACGTACCCCGGCAAAGTCGAAATAAGGAATAATGCTTGAAATCTTCGTGTCGAGGTGTTTGATCGATTCGTTCGTTGGCGAGGCGTTTGGAGGGTTGACCTTGCCATGCTCGATCGGAGAATACCGAATAGAAATGGTAGAGAGCTCCACGTGAAGACCGGCACGAATTTCGTATCTAGGTACAGCTAGAAAATCATCGAGGCGGAACGATTTCGATCGACGCAGAGAAAGTCGTAGAATATTTGTCGAATATAGAAATTGGAATGGAAAAGATTGGAGAAATATGAAAAGGCGAGGTAGTTGTAAAATATTAAGCCGTATTTTGGCAGTTGATCTAAGAAAATTTCGAGCAATTTTACTCGACGCGTTTGACAAAAGCGAGAAGATCGATGGTTAGATTTTTAATTCAACGCGAACGAATCTACCATTTAATTGTTAAGAAAGGCACATTTATTCGCGAAATAAATGTTCGCGCGTGCCGCATTATCTTTTCGAAACAAGTCGATCGTGGCGGGGAGATTTTTTGATCGCGCTGCTACCTGATAATTGAAGAGTATTTGAAAAAAAGCGTACCGCAGCACGTGGAAATGATTCGTCGCAGTGTTCGTTAAATTTATGCGGACAATTATTCACGCCACGGTTGATGGCCTTCCACAGAGGCAGAGAGAGAGAGAAATAGCTAGATGGATAGATAGAGAGAGAAATCAAAGAGGAAATAAAGAAAGAAACGACAGACGGAGAAACGAGCAGACGAACGGATAGACAGAGAAAAAAATACTACGCGTATAACCAGGATAGTTCGTCGATTACCACATCGAGTTCAATGTCGTTGCCCCGAAGCAGCCGCCATTCGTACGTCGAAATCAAGGTGCGACGTGAAAGGAAATGGAAAAAAAAGGGAAGGAGAATAACATCGTCCGAGGAAGGAAATAAGCGTTTCGATCGATACAAATTGATCGGCGTCGTTCTCTTTTTTCTTCGCGATCGTTATTTAAAGATCGAAGATCTTTATTATTTCTCGAAGCAAACGAATTTCAACGGATTGCTTTCAAATTTGATCTTACCAAGATTCTTCTCAAAAGTATAATAATTAAAAGCTTATTTTCTTTCTTTTTCTCGCAAAAAAACGAGTGTTTTCGACGCTGCACCCTCTCGTCATCACGGAATTTCTCTCAAAGCAGAAAAGGGGAAAAAGGACGAACGTGCTCTTCGAAGGTATCCTAAAAAAATACCTCGAAATGCGTTTCGCTCGTTGGCGAACACGACGCATCGATAACGTCGAATAATTTCGTTAGTTTCCGATTTAGTGGCGATCGGCGCGTGGCATAGACAAAAAATGTAATACGATGGTTCGTTATTAGAGGCTGCCTCGCTGCCGGCGAAGTCTTCGCGTCCTTGGCATCGAGTGACCGGTCGCCGACCGGACGACGTTTTTCCTTTGCGAGTGAGCTCGATCGTCGTGTAACTGGAGCGACGATCGTCGTTCTCCGATCGCCATTGTTGTGAGCGCGTTCTACGCTTCGACGAAGATAGGACGCCGGGAGGGTGGAAGGGGGAGCGAGGGACAAAGAAGCGCCGGTAAGCGCGACGTAAGCGATTCAAACGTCCAAGTATCGAATCTGACTTTGATTTTAAAACAATAAAAATACCGATGACGACGGCGAATCGAAGGAATTTTTCAAGGACAACGTAAGGCGATTCGTCGACTGCCAGCAAAAGCGTACGAAGAATCGTAAAAGCGACGTAACATTGTCCACTTATCCGTCATTTTTCTTCGTTTGAAACGTTCACGCGATAATTGCACGAAAAATATATAAATCGTAAGAAGGTTGTATTAATTATTTCTTAAGAATTAGGAATTATCGCGATCGCGCGTATTTTCTTCGACAGATCTTTCCGAAAAGTTCTAAAATTCTAAAGGATTCTCGAGTCGGTACTCGACATTAATTTTCTGCGATCCTTTCGAGACCGAAGCCGAAGAGAAGAAGGGGAGAAAGAGAAAGGCGGACAGATATAGAGAGAATCGTTACGGTTTCCTTATTCCCGATATCGAAGATAGGAAACCAGATTTATTTCGTGGCTATGTCGCGACGTTAATTACCAAAACATCTGATTCACTTTAAGACTACGTCCATCTCTCCAGCTTAATTTAGTTCCTTCGACGCCAGCTTTCCGATCGCTTCGGATTGGGAGACAACGAGCTCATTTAAATTTAGCCACTCGTCGTGAAAATTCGACAAAACGCGAAATGCGTCATAAGATTTAAGGGAGAACATAGATGAATATTTCGTCCCGTAGAAATAACAAAAGCAACACAACGACGACGTAGACTTTAAAAGCTATTCCTATATAGGTAAAACTACGCTTAATTAGCTTATTATTGCTTTAAATAAGCTAATTATGCCTAAAATAAATTTTACGTTTTACGTAATTTATTTTTACGTAATATGAATTTAAAATGTCTGCGTCCCGCTCGGTTAACAGGTTAACAAGATCCGTTCGCAATTTGATACCAAGATGGAACGATGGCGATAATTCGTGATCGGGTCAGGAGCGCGTTACCGGTGTGGATGCATCGCAGGGTTGCGGCCGATAGAGAGTCGAGCATACGGCCGTAGTAAGGTAGGTATATGGCGATACTTCCGCAGTGGGCGCTATGGGGCCAGGCTATGGGCATAACGGTGCGCACCGCGCGTCACGCACATGCGTGCGTGATGTCACTGAACCTGCAGCAGCAACGGCGTCGTCACCGGTAGGAGGAGCAGCCGCTACACGGCAGCAACGGCAGCGATATTCCAACACCGATGATGCCGACACCGAAGAACGCTCACGAATCTTATTCTACGATCGATCTCGGTTTCGTACTATCGCTAAAACCTCACTTACGAGAGAAAAATGCCCCTCTCCTTCGAATCTTACTCCATAACAAATTACAAATCGCAATACGGGTACGTAAAAATACACGTCTGACTCCTTCGAAAGATTCTGTTTTTAATTTCGATTATTTTGTCTCATACTACAATGTACGAGAGAAGAAACGTAGATCGTTCGGCTTGGTTTAAGACTTTTTCGTATGGTCAAGTACGGCAAGCTCGAAATATCGTTCGTAAGGAGTTCGTCGTGTCGATAGAAAAGTAGGTCGAATTGAGAATATTCGATCGAATGTATCCTCCCATATACATTCAATTCTCTTTTTACACGATTTTGATTTAACACCAGTTGGAAATTAGAATTGATTGTAAACAATGCACCCGGCTATCTTGGAACATCCAAACGTGCAATTTTCTTTCTGCCGCCTAATACTAACATCCAACCGTTAGATGAAGGTACAGTTGCGACATTTAGAACATACTACGTAAAGCGAACATTTCGATACGTTTTGGGCAAACCGAACGATGAAACAAAAACGGTCATTGACGCGTGGAAGGAATTTTCAATTATGGATTGTTCCGTCAAATTGAATTAGCGCTGGCTGAATTAAGACCATCGATCGAGTTTCCAACATCGTAACATTGCCACGTACGATTGGAGGAGAAGGATTCGATGATCCGTCGTTCGAAGATATCAATACAATTTGTGCGATACATGTGCAATCTTTATAAAATAAAATGTTTAAAACTCATGGTTCGTTGAATTATTCTCGCCCATTTCTTAGGACTGGAACCAATCTTCTATTTTTCGATAGGTACGATATATTTGTTTACACGTACTCTTCAGGAACGTATCTCTGGGAGAAAAGAAATTTGCACAAAAAGACAAAACGAAACGCCAATCGATTACCAATTGGCTCGAAGCCAACGAAGAAGCTTACGATCGCACAAGGATACGAGCTTCGACCTTCCGATCGAGACGAGTGAACAAAGAAACGAATCCACGATAGTCAAAAGACGAATTCGCACCGGCGTGAGAAATTTTCGCTTCGACAAGATCGAAGAGAAAAATCGAATGACGCGCATAGATCGCTTTTTCACCGAATTGAAACGTTCCGTGCTCTCGATTTCGGAGACGAGCGATGACTTAACGCGGGTGGCTGGAGACGCGATCGCGAGCGCCGAACCCGTTCGACGCCGTTGACACAGATACGCCGTGCGTACGAGAAGGAAGCAGGCAGGCAGGGAAGCAGAGAGGCAGGGGGTAGAGGCAGAGGCAGCTGAGATATGATCGAGGACACGCGTCGTACCGAAAAGAATTACGACGACGACCCGCAACGCGCATCTTAATGTGCCTCGTGCGACACGCAGCTGCCCGGTTTTTACTCACCAATATCCACGCATCAACCCCCTCCCCTACAACCGCGGTCCCTTCCTGCCGCTCTTCCTTTCTTCGTTTCAACTTCTAGCGTCCTATTTAACGCGCAAAGTTTCACGGTGTACCGTGAGGCTGGATGAAATCACCAAAATTTCCTAACGTTTTCAAGGATACAATGCCGAAGAAATTTCTCGACGCGAGGGCCGCTCGTGAATTTTCCGAGCTTTCAAAAGCAATATAAATAAGCACGTGATCGCGACGTCCGATCGTCGCGTCGATCATTTTGAAGATCAAAGTTGTCCCCGACGTGGGGAGAAACTATTAGGTTGTTCGAAAAGTCATTTCGTTCTTTTTTTTTTTTATAAAAAAACGTTGTTTTTATGTTTTCTTTTGTTTTATTTATGTCGTTTGTATGAAAAAAAGGGGAAAAACGAAATGACTTTCTCAAACAATATATTGGCTTGTCCGGAAAGTTCGTGCCGATTTTGAAGACAAATTTGTTCTTTTTTTTTGGAGAAAAAAATTAATTATATAATATAAATAATAAAATAACTTTTCGGACACCCCAATAATATTTAGAAGGCAATAGCCGTTGTACGGCTACAACTGATAGTAGCAGCGGTTTGAGGATAGATGCGTTAGTGGCGCGAAGACGTTAATCCAGGATGATCGTCGTCCCGTTAAATTCGGTACGCGGAAGGATCGAACTAGCGTGGTCACGGTTAGCGCCACGCTCGCGTGGAAATCGTTGAAGCGATGCCGCTCGCCCGCGGCCGAAAGAAAAATGGAAAGAGTAATTTCTCTGCTGGCGCCTCTCGCGCTCGCCCGATGAGCGACTTACGCCGCGACCTGCGAAAGAGAGGCAAGCAGGCCATCGTCGACGTCGTTGGCCGTCTTTCCTCTACTTCTCTCCCTCCATTCCAGCTCTCTCCTTCTTTTCTCGAGCGCGAGCACGACGTCGATCGAGCGAGCGATCCGTGTTACGAGAAAATAGGTAAGACTCTAACCAAGACACTTACTTTGAGTCGATGGACAACGGTATCGCGCGGCAAAACGCACGTTTTTGGATTTTAGAATTTATTTTAGGGGCTCGCCATTTAGATGGGGATGCCACTCCCCTCTCGACTATAATCACGCCACAAAACGGAGCCAACAATTGGATTACGCGTGTATCCGTCTTTTGAAAAGGTTCATAGAGAGTATTATTATTAAAAAAATATCGCTCGATATTACGTTACGATTTTATTTACTATTTTTATTTTTCAGACAAATTGACAAAAGGTTTGGCCCGTACATTATCGAGTCTGACTCGTGATGAAGATTTTGGCTCAAACATGAATACGACGAGTCAGACGTGTTCACGAACAGAAAATCGAGCGCAAAAGAAATTTTTCTGAAAATAAAACCGTCGATGGCAATGGCTAAACTTCGACCCTTAAACCGGAGTTCAAACTTCAGATTGGTTTGTTAATATCGCGTTAACCTCTACCGTTTGAGTCCGGATTTCGTCGAGCTAAATGGCACGGGAAAGAGTTAATGTTTCCAATTTTGGGACTGGGTTCCGTTTCACGGGAGGAACAGCGTGACGAGGCTTACCATAGCTAAAAGGTTAAAATTCTGAAATTCTTCCAGTCTATCCGTTGTTCAACGGACTAACGAGATGTCTAACCTTGCTCATCCGAATGATAAGGGTGACTATAGTCACCGATCACAAAATGGAGCCAAAGGTTGGATACGTGTGTATCCCTGTTTTGAAAAGTTTCATACAGAATATTATGATTAAAAAATTATCGTTCCATATTACGTTACGATTATAACGAAACTACTTTTATTTTTGAGATAAAATTGACAAAAAAAGACTTGGCTCCGAAACTGAAAATCTCGCGCGTTTAATGTTTCCATTTTTTGGGACGGCGCTTCGTTCTACGGGTTAGCGAAAGGGTTAGCGGCATCCGTTTAAAATCGATCTCGAATTAAACCCAAGAAAAAATTCGATGGCAGTTCATTTAAATAGCTCGTGGCTTCATCGATACCTTCGATTTCGCTCTTACCGTCGATTACACGTTTCCATTGCCGACCGGCTTTTAACGAAGGTCTAGAGCAGAGGTGGCCAAACCATGGCGCATTGCACGATTACAAGTGGCGCATTGAACTCTGAATATATTTAATATGCAAAAGCAGCAACACGTAAAAATCTTGAAGTTCTCCACTCCTAAGCGAAGTATATTCCATCCTTATCTCTATTTACCCAAGGGGTAGGTAAGAACGTAAGAAAGTATAAAAAGTGTTGGAGTTACATGGCGCATCTGAACTCGCCTATCGACCAAATTGGCAGATGGCGTGCGAAAGGTTGGCCACCCCTGATCTAGAGCGTCGATTTGCGAATTTGAAATCGATGTTATTGCGATAGCGATCGAAAGGCGAAGAAACGGACTAGGTTTATTCGCAGGCTCGACGGTGGAGAACGGGAATATCGACTACGAGGTGGATTGGAAAGAGCAACGAGGAGAGAAAACGAGAGAATGAGACTAACCCAAGAGAGCGAGGAAGGTAGGAGAAGATGGAGAGCTAAGGAGTGCTAGTAGTCGCGGCCCCGAGATGCCCTGCTTCGCATAGCTACTTCGAGGTGCAAGTCGATTATAGCGTGGCATCTCGTCGTCGTCGTCGTCGTCGTCGAATTGGACTTCTCTTGCTCGCGAGACGACCGCGGTAAACCGCTTTTTTCTCTCTCGATTAATGGCGAAAAAGGAGGAGAAACGGTCGGTCGTCGCAAGGACTCCGTGAGTGCGTGTGCATTCATGACGACGACGATGCGACGAAGCTTCCACCGGATCTCGTAAGCATGAGATGCTCGCCTTCGCGATGATACCGTGAGAAAGACAAGACCCGGCCGCGTCTTTTTCTCTTTCTTCTTTTTCAGAAATTTCGCGTTCGTTTTGCGATCAGCATTTCGTGGAAAAGAATTTCTTTTGTTTTTCATTCATTCGTCTTTCGTAGCAACGCCTACTACTCTTTTCCATTATTTACTTCCTTACTGCGTGAGCATCGAAGCTTTCGGTTACTTCGTCAATCACGCGATGACAGAATGAATTGGAAGTTGGATAAATCGAAGAGACCTCAGAACGGATCGAAGATAGTCGCAGATCTGCGGATAGTCGCAGATGCGCAGAAGAAATCGCCGAGAACAATCGGCTCCGACAGGTGAGGAACTGAGAGGAACGATGATAATTGTCGGTATCTGCTTGAAACATGGTTTTAATACGACGAGATTATTCGGTGCCTATTTTCCTTTTGCGAAAGAATGATCCGTAAGAAATCTCTTATTTGTGCTAGTGGCACGGTGGACGTCGACGAGCCTTTAAACTGCCTCGAATTTGCCTGGACCGTGCGTTCTTAGAGAAAGTGCGTGGTGAGAGAGAGAGAGAGAGAATCTAATGGATAGAAAGAGAAAGACGCTAATGTCTGAGTTATTCAAGCTAGTAAAGGTACCAATCCATCAAAAAAGAAAGTGACACTTTCTAAGGATGAAGACGCGATTGTCGTCGGTAGTTACGATGAACGATGAACAATTTAAAAATATATCGCACGCAGCTAAATTATTGATATGTGTAAACAATCTACGTGTAAATAAACTTATGTACGTAAATTTATTTAGAAATAAAATACCAAAATTATTTTGTTGTCCTTCCATTATATATTATTCGACTAACAAAATAGTTTCGAAAAGTTAAAAAAAGGTAAACAAATTTTTTTAAATTTTAACAAAATAAGTTCGTTCTTGTGCCTTCAGAAACAGAGAGATTGGCTCTCCACCAGCTGAAAGATAAGGAAAAATAGGTCCACGACTAAGGGGTTAGGACTCTCATTTATCATTCGTTCTTAACGAATAACGAAAGTCGTAAGAGAAAAGCTTGAAACGAAAAAGACAGGAAAGAAGAATCAGAGTAGGGTTATTTCGATTTTTCTATACTTTCGTCTTTTATGAGCTCGTTCAGACTAAAACAAAGGACGAAACGTCTTTATTCGATTCAGAAATAAGCGTAAGATTTTTCCCTTCTTCTTGCGACGGGAGCATTTCGAACGAAGGTCGATCTTCGCATTAAATAACTACAAGGTTTTTCCTCTGGCATTTAAGTACGTCTTAGCATTCCTCTATCGATTTCTCCGAGTCAACATTTTCAAACTCGGAATTTCGTTGTACGATCTTTGGCCAGCTTTCCACTCTTTCGTCCTGCTGTGCGTTGACCAGTTTGGCCGACTCGAAAAAAATTCGAGTGAACGGAGCTGAACGGTGGCGAAAGGGTTAACCAACAATACGAATACTAAATCCGTAAATTCTCTTTCTTTCCAGAGGCATCTCGATACGAGCTTTCTTGAGCGATCGACGTAAACAATGGATAAATCGTTGCGTCACGGTTTACCGTTTAGGCGTAGGGGGTCTGGTAAAGGGCGAAAGGGATTAAGAAGTCGGTCCGTGGATCAAGTCACGGAGTGCAAACAGTAAATCTCGTTCCGTGTCAATGGAATTTTGGTTACGCGTTGATTAAGACAGCTGCGTTTCGTTTTCTCGTCGATGTGTCTATCGGTCGGTAGTCACATTCAGCTTGCAATCGTCCTTGGATGGGTTCTCATTGGTGCAAACGCGATATTAAATCGATTTCAACTCGATTCGCAACCACTTATCACGTCAGAGATATATCTTTGATTTTCAATTTCGATTTACCCACTTTCTGGCTCGGATAAAATTTGGATTCGAAAATTTCTAAAAACGTGCGTACAAGTATCGAAACGAACTCGTATGGTCGTACTCGATGACGAAGGAATCAACGCCTTCCACTTTCATCCATGCGCGTGTAAAACAATGTCGGATGCGCGCCGTATTTATCTCGACAAAAAGGGGAATACCGTAACGCGAGAGCGCCGTAAAAAGAGATCGGCTTGCCGTTCGCCTTAACCCATTTCTTGCCAAAAATAAAAATGGTGAAAAAATATAGTATTTTGCCAGCGATTTCGCTTTAAAATAACTGAAATAACGTCATAAATATTAAGGAAAAAAACATGTTTTTAGTAGTTTCTTTCTTTTCACGAAGTGCTAGACTAATTGCGAAATATAAACACGTTTTTGGTAATAAGTTCATTTTGTCTGCATTTCGGGAAGTTGAATTTCGTATCTTATCACTTAGATTATAGAAATACATGAGTCGTTCACAGTCTAAAGCGATCGACTCACTTGTTCTATTTAAAATAATTTTCTTTGATAATCGTTGAAAGACTGCACGACAAGAATTTTTATGGCCGTCGAATAATAAATGTTTTTTTTACAAGAAATATATACAAATTCATCGATACATATTTTCTACCTTCTCTTTTATGGACTAATCGTTTTGGCAAACGAGCGGGTCACAACAGTTTACTTATGCATAAACGTACGCTTGTACAGATGCTTGATAAAAAATGTAAAATAAATATTTAATACGTAAGAGTCCAAAATATTTTTCATTTCTCACTATTTCTCATTATTTGCCTATTATTCACTTTGCGTTTAATAAAAGGAGCCGTTATACTTTTCTTTGACATTTATTCGCAGTCACAGCTATCCGTCTCATTCTTCTACCGTGTTATACGAACACGATGACAATTTTTCCGCCATGTTGGAAAATCCGTCTTACGCGGAAATATCGTCCGTACGCACTATTGGTCCACTGTGCGCAACATTGGAAAGAAATGGGTTAACACGTGGACAGGAAATTCGTAGCTCCGGGATGGCATCAGCCTCGAGGGTAACGAGTAAACGTTGGCATAGAAGGAGGGGAGGAGGAAGAAAAAGAGGAGGTGTAAGGACATCGCGTCGAACGCGATCCAAAGGGACGGAATAAGAAAAGAGGGAACGAGGAAGTAAGTAGAGGGGGCTAACGTAAAGACGAAACGCGGAAGTCGCGACGACCTTGTCGAATTGGTGGACGCGGGCGTCGGCGGCGTCGGAGGCCAGCGGCCGACGGCTCTACGTTCTCGTAGCGTCCTTGAAAAATCTGTTGTTTCCTTCCTGCCATTCACGGGCGATCCACGAACCGACGGACTGCGAATACGGCGCGGTATGACGGAGCGAAGAATGCGAAACGAAACTGGCGGAAGGTGGAGGACGGACGAATGGAGAGAGAGAGAGAGAGAGAGAGAAGAGATCCTGTAGAGGCAGGGTCATCGATCTCGAGGAATCGCGAGAGATGGCCCGAACAAACCGAGAACGCGGTCCTTGAGCGCACGCGAGGGAGACAATGGACGAAGGAGGATGACGAGATGGAGAGACGTCGTCCTCGGAGCGTTGACCCAGAGACGAGGCGGCGCGGAGCGAGGAACGGCGAGAAAGAGCGGGAAAGAGGAAGTGCCGGAGGGGAACGGATTACGGAGGAAGGAAGAAAGATAGAGAGAGAGAGAGAGAGAGAGAAGAGTAGTCTGGAAACGATTAATGGCTTTTTACATAACCGGCCTTACCCAACCGCTCGATCGCACCAAGAAGATCACGATCCACCGCGAGAAACGATCGCGATCTCATCGTGGTTTTGCCGGACCTGCGGCCGCGTCCTCGGTTCTATTCCTCGCTCTCCCCTCCCCCCCATCGAGCCACCCTCTTTCCCTGGAGTCGTCATTGACCGCGGTCGATCGATAGATCGAGGTAAAATCGACCGTCTCGCTTCCTCTGCAGCAGAAAAGACTGAGAAGTTCAGTTGGGAGTAGATCAGGTCGGTAGATCTCCTCCAGTCCGACAGACCCCAGCGCTCTTCTTGCGAGTGCACTGGGATCGACTTCGCCAGCTTTAGGAGGAAAAGACGTCGGAACGTCTAGGTCAGGGGTGGCCAATCTTATACCTTCTTACGTTCTTACTTACCCCCTAGGTAAATTAGCCGTTCAGTGCACACATCGATTAACTGCACTTTTTGAAAAATCTTAAATTGAAGTGTCAAAGCACTTGATATAGTCATATAAAGTCTAATAAAATTCGCAAATAATAAAGATCAACGCCATTAAACGACAACATTCTTCTGGCCACTGGATAATAAATGATTTATCCAGAACATATTCAGAGTTCAATGCAAAAGCACAACGCACCAAAGCGCCACGGTTTGGTCACCCTTGGTCTAGGTTAACGCGTCGAGTGTCGCGTCAGTCACCGATGACTAACAGCGGCACTTCCGAGCAGTTGGCTTGGCCCGACGGGCATTCCCTTATAAATTCGCGAAAGTTCAGAGGACTCGAAAGGAGACACGGTGGGAAAGTCGCGGCAGTGGGTTTCCTTCGTGCGACGATCGCGAGGAGAAAACGAAGCTAAATCGGCCGGGGCTTTCCGCGAATCGACGGCGAAGGTGTGGACGCCGTCCTTTCGGTAAGGAGGTCCCACGGTGGTGACGGGACGAGGTCGGGGCAACGGCGATGCCAGTAATACCATGGGGAGCGCGCGGATCGCTGGCTGCCGGTAAGTAAGGAGCTCGAGGTAGACCAGAAAGAGAAGGTGGAGGGCGGTTGGAGGGGGAAAGGCAGAAAGAAGAAGAAAAAGAAGAAGAAGGTTGGCGAGGCGCGTGGGGAAGGTCGGTCACGAGCGCATCGTCGAGTGGTTGCTAAGTCAAAATCGGTCCATGCACGTCGAGGTGGCTCGCGACGTGAAACCAGCCAGAGGAGGAGAAGGAGGAGAGGGAGGTGGCGGTGGTAGCGATCGAAGGAAGGAGAAGAACGGGAGGGTGTCAGCCGGTGGAAATGGAGGAGGAGGCGGCTTCCGCGAATGTTACGGGACCGCATAGCGACGTGGGAGTGCGCCGCTGCCGCCACTGCACCGGTGCGCGTCTCTTGCACCGACGTGCACACGCGCCGATCTTGGGAGTGCGCCGACCCCTACCAGCTTGCAAAACGGTCACTGACCTCCCCCATCCTACCGGCGCCCTTCTCCCGCCCTACGATCGGAGTCGTCCTTCTCCGTCTATGTGCCGTCGTCTCGTCCTTCCTTGTCCTCCCCCTCTCCGTCCATTTCCACCTTCTTCGTTGCCCGTTTCGTCCTCGGCACCTGCGCGGAGAAGTACCGCGACGACGTCGAGCGTCGCTTTTGGAAGAGCCCGAATGAGAATCTCGGGTAAGGGAGACTCCAAGAGCGATCCTATGAATGAATTTTCTTTTCTATCCGCTAATTTTTCCCTCGTCTCTCGAAGATCGCTCTACCTCTTCCTCCTCGCGAGTCCTCTCGGAAGCAATCGCGAACGCGGTCGTTCCTACGAGAACGTTTTTCGCGTACTCGTTCGTTAACCTCTTAAGTGGATGATTTCACGTAGCTAATTCGATCCTTCGTCTCGAGCACGAAAAGGAATTTCGCGATAGCCGCCAGAGGCGGTCAACCTCCAACGATCGTCCAAGAACGAAGTTCTTGGAACTTCGACGTTCAAACGGCCAAGATATCCTTCCATTTACGAATTAGGGCCTAACAATTAACCTCTTCGTTCCATTCGCGACTGCATTTATTTCGACACACGTTCGATATTTCTTAATTAAATTCGCGAACAAAAATTTCAGCTTTACTTCTTCTCTCGCGAATAATATTTAAAAATTACGAGAATTACAAAATTCTCGAACGTAAATCGTAGGTTAAGGGATTAAGAGTCTACGACACTCCCAGTCAGAGTCGTCGAAATTCAGAAAAGTCCAAAGCGACGCGGACGGTTCCGCGTCTCAGTTACGTTTCGTCTCTTGATAAATCACGCGCGATGCTAATTGCGAGTCGCTATCGAGAGAGGAGAACGGAGGCGAGATTGGTCGGGGAACGCTCGCTGGTCTTTCGTACCTCGTGGTTGTTTCTGGCGTGTCGCGGCTCGTTAAGGACGCATTGATACGCGTCGTGAGCGACGTCGCGGAGATACGTGGAAGATTCCGTCGGTATTTCGATGATATATGGCACATCGCGATAAGGAACGAGACGGTAATACCCAAGGAGCCGTGACGGCATAAACGAATTACAAAGCGTCCGAGATACTCGCGGTATCTCGCGAGCGCGCCTCCAGGAGGGATTAACTGTACATCCCAATCCTTTTTCAACCTGTTACCTCGTTACGAATTTTCCCTTCGATCCGGCGAGGCGCCGTGCTTCGCTACGATCCTACCGGAGGCATCTGGAGTCCGCGAGGATCGATCAACGGTTATCAACGAACGTCGGCGAAGCTCAAGGTCTACGGCGATCGCCGAGCAAGCTAGCGCGAGTTTCGTCCGAACGAAAAATCGTCCGTGGATGGCGCGCTTTTTGCATCGACGAGACTCGGCTCGCGATTAACGAGTGGAACGACGACGTTTCCAATCGATTGGCCCAGAATCGCGTTTCGACCGGAAACGAGGAATCGTTAAAAATAAATCTGCACGGTTTTATCTCGTTCAAGAGGACAGTTTGGCGAGTTAACATATTAAGGATCGCAAAGAATCGTATAATAGGATGCATTCTAGGCATTATTCGAAAAAATGTTTTTTAATAATTATAACTTTCTTACTTAAAAAAATAATTCGTAGGAATTTTTTAGAAATTGTAAAATAGGACGCACTTTAGATATCACACCTCCGACGAGGAACTAATCCGCGTGGAAGGTCGTGACACGAGATAATACGTTGGCAGACCAAGGAAATTTCGTGCCGATTTCCGGTTTTTTAAAAAATCTATTGATTATTTTATTATATTTATAAAATAAATAATTATATATATATAATATAATTAATATTTTTTCTTCAAAAAAAATAAATCTTCAAATGCATCGACCATCGATGTAAATACTTGAATACACGAAGTAGATACAATGTATGAAAGTAGGTGACATCTGAAGACAGCGCGTAGAAAACACGGGTCCGAAGGCCCGCGCAACGCCGTCAATTTTGGAATTTAACGCGATGAAAATTCTGCCGTCTTCGAGGCTCCCTTTTCCTTTCATCAGCCGCGAACCGACGCGAAGGAGACGCTTCCTTCGCGACGATACTCTCGCGGTAGGAAAGACGAGGCGAAGTAGTCACGGATGGCGTCGAGTCCGCCGCCTAGTCCCCATCTTTTCGGGTTCTCGTGGAAGATGCGCACCGCTGACGCGACCTGCTGCATTTTGTCTCTTCGTAGCGGTAATGAGCGCGAAATAGAGTAGAGAGACAGAGACAAACGGACAGAGAAAGAGAAAAATAAAAAGCAATAGAAGAGGAAAATGAGGCGTTAGACGAAAGAGGACAAGAAGAAAAGGAGAAGGAGGAGAAAGG
>JAITYT010000702.1:143491-178524 GCA_025433975.1 Liostenogaster flavolineata | reverse complement strand
AAAAAAAAAAATTAGAATTTGGATTTTATCTTCAAGACATATAAACTTTCTTTTTAACACTTTCCTTCTTTCCTTTGTGTTTGACATCGTGCAAATCTAGGGTTCGTAATTAGGTTTATTATTATTATATTAGAACAAATAAAGAATGTTACCTACAGCATTGTGTAATGTTGCCCAATTATAAACCACAAATTAAGTAGCAAAAAGCTAAACGAATGGACGGTGCAGACAAAATTTAAGAAAGACTTGGTTACCAACAAAATTGCGATTTCCTGAAGGAAAACTTTACTATTTATTCTTCCGATACTTAAAGAATATGGAATATAATGTCGTGCGGCAAAATAACGTAAACAAACGAGGCCCTTCAAACGAGACTGAGAAAAAGTCCCTCGGCAATTCTCGCGTATTAGCGCCGATTTATCGTCGCTAAAAGAATTAAAAGAAGCCATCGGCCTCATCGTGAGCTGGATATCGCACGCACTGAGACAACGACGTCGTTGATAACGGAAAGATTCGTATGTTGGAGCGATTCTTAAACTTTTCGCCGCTACGCCGAATATTGCGTTGGGGAAGAAGTATCGCGGATTTGTATGCTCGGATGTCTTCAGGGTCGTAAATCTTTGGAAATATTCATCGAAAGGTTATGTTTCAGAGCATATTTCGAAAGACAGTCATTAAAGTTGGTGGATCCAGTCAAAAGTTATAACGATTTAAACATTTTACGATATCGCTTCGATCGAGGTGACAAAAAAAGACTTGGCGCGCTTGACGTTTCCACTTTTGGGACGGTGCTCCGTTCTACGAGAGGATTTTTCATCCGCATCATTCGCACGTGTCGAATTTTAAATCGCATTCTTGTCGTTTTACTGTTCTGCCACGAAGTTATAAAATACATGGAGAATTTTCGTTAAAAGAAACGACGATAGGGAAAATCGCCGTAGCTCTCGAAACGTTCGTCCGAACTCTTCCAAGGGATTTAATCGTAAAATTTTGCGAATAACGCGATAGGACGGAATCGTCTTTCTTTTCTCTTTCGTACGTTCTGCGTAACGTGTCGTCGTAAAATACCGCGCGAGCGAAATACTCGCAGGAAGAATGCCGTACCTGACAATGAATTCAACAGAGTCGGTACTCTCGATCGATCGAACACGTAAGGTTTCCCCTTCCTCGTGTATCGATTCCTCGTCCGTGCAACGAACCCGCGCGAAAAACTAAGCCTCGTTTCACTCGACGACGCCATATTGCCGGTCGTTCGTGGCTCTTGAGTCTTTAAACGCGACGTCTCGTCCTTACGTCGAATCTCCGGTGTCTCTCACGGTGCATAAATTAAGCTAATCAGGTTTGTAATGGCTTTAACGATTCGGCTGATCGCGCCTCGTTCGCAAAAATTAAACGGTCGACCGATGACCGTGAACCCGCTTCGTCGTCTCCTACCGTCATCCACCGACCGGCCATCGATTCGCCCATAAACGATGTCAGTCTCTCGTTGTCCGACCAAGTCGTCTCATAATTCGCGTCATAGTCGACCTTCCGGACGAAATTCAAGGGGCGAGGACGAGATTACTCAGCGCTGCAAAGGAGAAGAAGAGAGATAGAAAATGGTCGAAATTTGTAAGGTGATTCTGATCGAGCCTGGAGACGATCGTGACGCTTCAGCTCGTAGGCCGTTGAAAAGCTTCCGTTGTCTCCTAGATCCACTCGCCAAAGTCGTAACGTCATCGTCGCCATTGTCGTCATAGTCGACGCATTCTTCCCATAACTGTATCCCTTTCGTCTTGCGTTATTACGACGGTGCAAATCACGCTTTTACGACTACGTCGGAGCTGACACCTGCGGGAAGAGCGGCGAGTTCTTGCCGCGTTGTCTCGGTAGAGGAGCAGGTGGAGTTGGCCCGGCACCACAGCCAACATCGACGTCGATCGTAGCTGCTATCTTAAGGCCGTTCACGGTGAACGCGTCTCTTGCTCGAACGCGACGTCATGAACTACCTGGACGGAAAAGCTGATGCACCATCCCCGTTAACCCTTTTAACCGATAACGGTTTAAATGTATTTCGTGACCGGTGGTGGCGGGAAGGATGACGCGACATCGAGTGTCGTAACCCGTCGACCTTCCTTCCGCGTTTCAAATGAAAAGAAGCTTGCGTCAACGCGCGAATAGGAAGCTACTTACGATTTTCTCATTTTCTATCGAGTCCATTTATCGAGTTCCAACTGAGGTAGATAGTAGAATTGAGGGATACGCGTGGGTCCCGCAATTTTGCCCGTTTATACGCTGTTGATCGATTACGAGGTATATTACGGAAATAGCTAGAGCTTTCTTCCGCGTTAAAAAGAAAGAAAAGGTTGCGTCGATACACGAATAGGAGCCTACTGACAATTTCCTAATTTTCTATAAAATCCATTTATCCAGTTCCAACTAAGGTACATAGTAGTACCGGGGAAAAATGTTGGGTCCTGGAATAACGTCAGTTGTTTCTTTAAACGTTGTTAATCGGTAACGAGGCGGATTGCGAAGAAAGTAACCGGCAAGCCGAACGAATCCCATCGATCTATCAGACTTCGCTTCAAAAGCCCAACGAAGATATCCCGATCGAAAATTCCGATTTTTTGAACGGAACTCGCGAGTAGACTAAATGGTCGCCTAATTTAGCGAAAACGCTCCGGTCGGATTCCACGAGTCCCGAAAGGACGGCGAAGACGATGCAGAAAATATCATGGATTCTCGATCGTTTAAGGAGGTATGCGCGAAGAAGGGAGTTCGGTGGTAGCGGTGCGCTCTAAGAGGACAATGCTCGGGCGTCGGTCAGTGGCCGTGTGCTTTGGACGGTTACGTATCGCGTATTCACGACGCGAACTCCTCTTTGATCGGTCATCGGCACGACCCTCGGCCATCGCGTTCACGTACACGCGCGCCTACGTTTGTAGGCGTATGGTCGTGCGCATCGCGGAGGAGGATGGCCAGAGGGAGAGGGAGAGGCTCGTAGTGGTGTTCTGTTGCTGCTGCTGCTGCTGTTGCCGCTGATGCTCGCTGAAGGAGGAGGCGGTGGGGAAGGTGGTGGAGTTTAAGGGGGAGAAAGAGGGGAAGGGTGGAGCCGTACGTACGCGTGCACACGCTACCGATGCCACGTCGTACTTCGTGCATCAAACGAGGCTCATTGTGCTTCGAACGAGAGAGAGAGAGAGAGAGAGAGAGAGAGAGAGAGAGAGAGAAGTTGGGAGGAGAAAGACAGAAAGAGAGAAAACGAAAGAATGAAAAGGCGAGCGGGATTGCAGGATCGTTTCCTGTTTGACGAGCAAAAGTCCAGATCTAACGTAACGTCTTGGCGATGACGATGACGATGAGGATCGTTTCCTCCTACGAATTATCATGACCAGAGTGACGAGCATTTTCTTTCCGCGTCAGAGAGAAAGTGTTTTCTTTTTGGGGTTGCTCTTGCATTCGTTCGACGTTCGTTCGTTCGAGTTGCCGATGATACCGGAAAGGTCGCGATTACTCGGTCATCGGAAACGTGAGTTTTCTCGAAAGTGGAGGGTGGTCGGGCATGGTCAGACATTTCCAGTGACTACGACTACCGCGAAAGACGAACGCGCGCACGAAGCCGTTCCAAAACACTCGTTGAACATTTTTTTTGCACTTGGAGCACATTTAATTTTTCGGACAAATAAAAGCAGTAGATTTTATGCAAGAATTAATTTATTTCGTATTATTCGTTATACGTATTTCTAAGTAATATTGAAATAACTTAAGGCAGTTAGTATTACAAAATGCTCTTAAAGCAAATGAACTCTGGTTATGATAAATAGCAAATTATTAATAATTTCGAAGCGCGTGATACTTTTTAAAAGAGGTTGGTAAATGCAGCGTCTTTTACGTCTTGGAATAATTTCGCTATCGTTATCACTTTTTAGTTCGATGTACTTTTCATCATTTTCATATTGAAATTCCCCTTTATCGCTTAAAGGATCATGTAAAAATTCTTCATCGGATTGTTCAAGATCGCTACTTTCATTAAAACTGTCGCTATCACTTTGAAAAAAATATATTCTCTGTTTCTGCCATTATAGGTTTGTATATCCCAAACAAGGTTCACCAAAATTATTTGTTCCGCGGCAACAGATACGCAACTAGTGAAATCTCGTCTCAGTTTCAACGACGTATCGGAACGTCATGCGCGACTATGCCCAAACAAATGCACGAAGTTCTGATACGTCAAATGTAGCCAAAGGGTTAAGGACCTTGATATTTCCGACTTTCGTGATCTATCAGGCCATCGAGGATGAAATTCGTAGAAAATACACACAAATATACCGAACACTACGAATTTCATCCTTGACGATCTAATAGTTGGATTTTGGGTTTCGTTAGCTTGCGTATCGATCGATAAATTTCAAAGGAAACGATGAAACTTCGATGTTCGATAGAACCATGGATAATTCGTTCAAAGAATGAAATTTCATTCTCGGAAGTTTGATACGATGATAGCGCGACCTAACGCGCGTAAATTCGAAGTTGTCGTGATTCGAAATGTCTTGGAAGGTTCGCGACCTCGCCGCGCTAATTAAAAGGTTACGAGAGACCGTAAAGATCGCCTTATCGATATCCGTGTCGTGGAATCACCAAAGGTTCTTACGCATTTTCATGACGTCGTTCGGCACGTAACGTTATTCGCCACGGCTACGTTAGCTCGATTCGCGACGCGTCGAATCCGCGAGGATGATCGTCGTCGAGGCGTCGCCGATTCGTCGCGTTCTACTCGAGTGGACGTCTCCGTGCGTTAAAAGCGTACAACACGACGTTACGCCCTCGTAACTCATCGTACGCAGCTACGCGCGTACTTAATTACGGATCTACGAAGCGTTCGTGATTCACGTATGACACATGACCGTCCAAATTAACCCTTTCGATATGGCGGGTCTCGCCACGGAGTCCCTCCCGTAAAATGAAGCGCCGTGCCAAAAGTGGAAACATTAAGCGCGCAGTCTTCGCCATTCGAGACCGAGTCTTTTGTCGAGCTTGTCTCAAAAATAATAATAACTTTTTATTAATAATATTAATCCCAACTTTTGGCTTTATTTTATATTTAGTCTAGCGCAAAGTAATCAGAATTTCCTTGATTTAAATTTTTTTTTTAGTTTATTCTACATTTTTTAAAAAGGGAATCGAACAACTGCCTTTACGCTGGTAAAAAGTGTTAGAAGATGATGGAAATTATTTTGTCGATTAGCATTCAAGATTTCTTTAATAAATAGATGCAAAAAGATTCTATATAATATATATTACATTCACTTAAAAGTCCGACATTTCATAGGCGCTAACCCAATATAATCGTAACGTAATGTCGAGCAATAACTTTTAATAATGACATTTTTGTAATCCAACTTTTGACTCCATTTTGTGGCCGGTGACTATGGTGACTCGTAGTAGCGAAAGGGTTAAACACGAGTCAGCTGTAAGTGATTACGTATCGCGCGCTATTGTCGTTAGATCCCAATTGCGATCGTTTCGATTGCGCGACTAATTTCGACGAGAACGTGTCGATTTCGTCGTGGTTGTTTGTTTATCGTTACGCCATTGGTCGGTCGCAATTCTTGCCGATGGACGTGCATCGGTGGTGGGAAAGCTCGAGCGGCGCTCGACTGCCGAAAGTAAGTTTCGACCGGCTCGAAGGAGTAAAAGTGAGCCGATAAATACTCGTACGTGGCGCATACTCGACGGAGCCAATCGAGTGGAGCACGGATCGGGTCCGCGCCGCTGCGTTTCTCGTCGACGTCAAAAGATACGACGGAAACGACAACGTCGGGCACAGCGACGATAAATGGCTCCTCCATTGGCATTCTTCCGCGAGCGTAATTGCACGATCCATTACGTCCAACTGCGAAACGCTGGACTCCAATCGGACCCATCGAACAGCGGAGGTCAACATGGAACCGACCGACCGCGAGAACAACGCGAAGGATGACATCTTAATTTCAACGCTAAACCTCGTGATAACGCTTACAAAATATCACATTATTTTTGACAAGATACCTCCAGTAGACTACCTCGTTGTTCGAAGAACATTAGGCATAGCACGTAAAATATTAGGCTGGTGCGTACGAAATATCGGACTTTTAAGTGAATATATAAGATTGCATATCTTTCTTCCAAGAGCTGTTTATTTCATCAAAATATGCTCCATTTGCTTCGATACACCCTTCCCAACGAGATTTTAATTCATAGATGCCTGTCTTAAAGAAATTCTGATCTTTAGAATCGATAAACTCTGATATGGTTTAGCCCGTAAAAACTGCTCTAAATGTTTAAGAAAATGATAGCTGGCGAAAGATCCGGCGAATAAGCTAGGTGCTGCAAAGTTTCGTATTTAAGTTCATTTAATTTTGCCATTCTTTTGTACCTTTCACCTTGCCAATTTCGGAAAGGTGTCACAATATCGTTGTATGGTGAACTTTCATTCTGGTAGCAAGTTCCCTCGTAGATACAGTTGGATTCGTTTCCATCGATGCTTTCGGAGCATCATTTTTCACAGACGTTTTGGGTCTTCCACGCGGTTCATTTTATAGAGAAAAATCACCGGACCGAAATTTTTCAAAGCAACGCTGCACTTTTCGATCGCGAACAGACCCCAAACGCCTGTTTTATATTGCGCGCCGCTTTTGCAGCATTATTACCAAATTTATACTCGTATAAAAAAGTTACATCCATACGAAATTCAAAACAAGTAACAAAATGGAAAACTTTTGTAAAGAAAATGCGACATTTCATACGCACCGATCAAATAAAACTCGTCGAGTCTCGAACGTTAATCATCCAAGGGAAAAAACGACAAGACGGTTCCTGGAATTACGTAATAAAGAGAACGAGAGGCGTAGGAGGTGGCACGAGACACCGATGACTCGCGTCGCTATGCGAATGCGACGAAGTTTCCCTCGCGTGATCATTGCATTCGTCGAATGCCACGCGTGAGACGAGCGTGCGATAGTCTCGCGATACGTCGAGCGTTCACCCTCCAACGTGCCGAGGTTGAACGCACCCGTTCTGGGTGTATCGCCTTCGTATCGCCACGGCGTCCAAAATAAAAGAAAGGAAACGTTCGTCCTCTTTTTTCGCTCCCTCCGCGTCCCGTCGCATCTCGATATCGCAAAAGGAATAAAGAGAGAGAGAGAGAGAGAGAGAGAGAGACTGGTCGCTGCTGGAGAAGAGACAGGAGGAGAAGGGAAGAGAAAAATGGATCGTAAGGTTGGCTAAGCTAAGTATCGCGCTGCGGCGTTCCAGATCTACCGCTCTAAATTCATAAGTGCACCGCCGGTGCAATCAAGTCCACTCGGGGCATCGAGTGCCTCCGCTTATTCGCGTGCCCGCAGCGCTACGACGGACGGACGAACGGACGCGAAAGAGACGAGCAGGAGGAGGAGGAGGAGGAGGAGGAGGAGGAGGGATTCGCAAGAGGAGAGCAAAGACCCGGCCGTACGACGAGCCTCGCTGGTGGTGACGGAGCCGCTGTTGTCGATGGTAGTGTCATGGTGATGGTGCTAGTGGTGGCGATGGTCACGACGATGGAGGGGAAGAACGGAGGAGTAGCAGAAAGAGGATAAAGAGGAGGAGGAGGAGGAGGAGGAGGTGGAGGAGAGGGAGAAGGTGCCTCGGAGCGAGAGAGAGGGAACGACGCGTTCGCGAGCGTACGAATCGCGGTGGGGTCGAGCGACCGTACGGGGAGTTACGGTGGAGGAGGAGCAGGAGGAGGTGGGAGGTTAGTGAACGCAACTGGACGTCGGTCAGTCACCTCCGACCATATTGCTCCACATCCACGGAAGATAAAGAGGAGAGCGCTCGAGAGAGAGAGAGGAGCGTTTCGCACAGGAGGCGAAAAGAGCGCGAAGTTATGCGCCCGCGCCTCTCCCGTGACCCCGACTTACGTAATTGCGAAAAATCTCACCGATCCCGATTAGCCTGGATCCGCGTCGTCGCGATCCTTTCGGACGGATCGATGCTCCAATAGCGATTTGGGACATCGTCGATATCATTGCCATAGAAAGAACCGTAGAATTTGATACGTTTACAGCGAGGTGTCCATTTTGGATCTCGCGTGACTAGGAATCCTTCGTCCGGATCAGCGTTTCCCAAACTTTCGACATCTTTACCCTTTTTACAATTTTTATGAGACTGAGTATCCCTCGTCAAAAAACAGCGATTTGATAGACGTACCACAGCCATAGAAAGTACTGGAGAATTTAATACGTTTACAATGACTCCAGTTTGTCTATAAATCGTTCGCCCGGATCAGCGTTCCCCAAACTCTCGACACTTTTACCCCTTTTATAATGTTCGTAAGACTGTGTATCCCTCGTCAAAAAAATGGTAAGTTGATAGAACTCTAGAACTACATTCCTATAGACGTACCACGGCCACAGAAAGTACTGGAGAATTTAATACATTTACAATGTCTCCATTTTGTCTATAAATCGTTCGCCCGGATCAGCGTTCTCCAAACTCTCGACACTTTTACCACTTTTATAATGTTCGTAAGACTGTGTATCCCTCGTCGAAAAACGGTAAGTTGCCGCAGGGGCAGCGCGTACCTCCAAAATTCTTCCCGTTCCTGAAGAGATACTCGCACCACATTTTGGGAAACTTCGATAGAACCCTAGATCGTGTCAGCTCGGAAAAGCTTGATAGAACCAGACGGAAGCGTGGCTGTTGGGCCTGGCGATACGACGCGTCGCCTTGGAAGGATCGATGAAGGTACGAAACAGGGGAACGCGGTCGTAGCCGCGATTTAGCCTTGCCTGAGGAGGAAAATCGCGGACAGAGCGATTAAAGAGAGTTGGGTGGGGCGACGGGGAGATCGCGTTCCGCCAAGTGGCGCGAGAGTAACGCGATACACAATGCACAATGGCGAGCACCGGAGAAAGTACGTCCGTTCGTGTCCGCCCGGACTCGTTTCCTCTCGCGCTCTCACTCGTACGTTCGAGCGGAGAGTACATCCGGAAAAGTCGATGATCGTCAACGTTCAAATCGGCCCGTTTCTCGATCGAGTCTCTCTCCTTTCTCTCCTCTCGCGGGCACGCACGCGTGTAAGAGAGACGTTCGAGCAAATCGCTCGCACGCCGTCACGTCGCTTTTGCAATTGCCATCGTTTCGATTCTCCCTTTCCTTCGCTCTTGCCTCGTGAAAGGGGAAAAGAAAGAGACAAGGGAACGAAAAAAGGGATTCGTTCGAACTTTTCTTTCGAGGAAAATCGCGACGAGATCAAAGCCGTAGGAAACGTTGCCGTCTTTTCACGGATTCGTCGGAATTCCGCTCGCGAAAAGTGCAGACGGTTTCGCATCTTCGTGGACAAGAAGCTCGTTTGGTTCGAGTGGTGTTACGAGGAGAGTTTCTGATTCTTCGTGGATTCGTGAATAACGTTTTTCTTCATCGGTTAAAGAAATACCGCGTTTTTTGGTTCGTTAAGCGAACGTTTGCTTTCTTTTTAACCAGTTAAGTGTGTTCGACGACTAATTTTGCGTCACGACGACTGTATCCGTCATGCATAAAATTTTGATACAATTTGATTTTAATATGTTTAAAATGTTTAGAGGTCAAGACGAAACGAAAAAAACAAATAAAAATTAGAAATAATTTGAGTTGGACTTGTAACTTCCTGAAAGTTACCTGAAAGAAAGCCAAAAAAAAAACAAAGTATATTAGACTCTTTATCTGCGGTGATTTTTTCTTCTATTTCTTTTCTAAGTTTTCTAAGAACCGCAAGAAAGAGAAAGAAAGAAAGAGAATTCGCGAAAGCGCGCTCGACAGAAACACTTTTCTTTCGTTCAATGAAACGTCTTTTACGACACAAAAAACAAGAGAAGCAAAGCGACGAAGAATAGAAAAATACGGAAGCAGGAGAGAAAAACGCTCGCGACGTGAGTATTTACGCGAGATTCGCGAGAGACCAAGACGACGTTCGACGAATAGGAGAGGCGGAAACGTACGGCGTCTCGAGACGAGGGCCGGTTTAAAAGTGGGTCCCCTCTGGGCCTCCGTGGCCTCCCCTCGAGCTTCCCTTGGCCCCGCGCGCGCGCGACGCCACGACGTTACGTAACGACGAAAGTAGGCAAGCACGAATTTGGTTATTCGGTCAGCGGTGCGCGCAACCGACCGTCCAACCGACCGACTGACGTACGTAAGTACGTACGCACGATCAATCGCGGCGCCGAACGGACGGATCAAAAAATTGGCACGCGTCTCATCTCGAGTGTAACAGGAATAAAAATTGATCGGCGGGATCGACTGCGATTAGAAGCTGCGTGGCGAACGATAAATCGATAAGAACGATATTTATTCATGTATTTATATATTTATTTTTACTATCTACGAATATTTACGCTTTACTTGGAACTTAAGTCGATTTCTGATTTTAGAATTTATTTTAGAATTTTTCAATTATCGAGGTACTCTGTTCTTTTCGCTGGTATTTTCGCGTTCTCGTTCTCGTTCTCTATCCGTGATTTCAAGAAATCATCGCGATGAATCTTCGAATCTTTTCTTGGTTACAAGCGCAGGAATAACACGATATCGGAGAAAGCGAAGACTCGGGTCGAAAAAAATCATTGGAGATATTTCTCAATGGAAATTAACCCGAGGCACAGTCTCGATCTTTAGCGCGGAATTTCTTTCATACGACGAACTTCAATTCCGTCTCGTTTAATGGAATGAAAACTTGTCGGACAATTTTTAAATCGAACGGATCTTTCGATTTAATTCGAATATAAACGTAGAATAATTTTCCTTCTTAAATTATTGCAATTAAAATTAATATCGCGTACGAACGCGAACGTACAAGTCGTTCTATCAGCGTCTCCGATAGAAAGTAATTTTCACGAATAATCTCCTACTTATGGAGAATTTACGATCGTCTTCTCCGTCAAAGCTATCCTCGTTGTGCACTCGCGCGCCAGATATTCGTCGTCAACGCACGGTGAACTCCTCGACGCGAACGTTCTCGCGCTCGCAGCCAACCTACGCTCCTCTTATGGAACTTCATAGTCACAGTGTTCGATCCTTTCGCCTCGAAGCGAGCACGAAAATCATGTTACGATGTCTCGATGGCAGAAGGTAACGGTCCCCCGACCAAGTCGTCGACTATACGCAACGACAAGAGGGAGCGGAGTGCTCGGTACACTCGTCGCTCGGTTGCGAGCTCCTCCTCTTAGCTGATCGTGCGCGGCCTCTCTCTCTCTCTCCGTATCTATCTATCTATCTCTCTCGTCCACTTACTGGCTCTAAATTCCTCTCGGGACGATAATAGACACCGGAGGAACGACCGATTCCTTTCCATCGTCGGTGCGTTCCTCCTTCTCCGCTCGGCTTCTCTCTCCTTTCCTCGAGGGAGGAGGGGAGTCACCACCGCTGGAGTGCAGCTCCCAACCTTACGACGGCGGAGCGACTCTTCATTCTTCGCGCGACGTGCGATCGGTGTTACGCCGCGATGCACAACAGGCGACGTCACCACGCTCGGGTTCACTGAACCCGACCTGACCCCGCGCTATCGATGCTAATGCCGGGACCACGCCAACGCATCGGCGACGTGGACCGTTTAAGGCGCATCGGAAAAGCTCCATCGACTCGCCATCTTTCTCTCTGGGAAAGCGATCTTGGCTTATCGGGGATAGAGCTCTGCGAAGGAAAGTCTAGCAGAGTCGAGCAACGTTCTCCGGTCGGATTTGCTCCTTGGATGGTCTTCTCGCAACTCCTTTCTTCGTCGGTTGTTCGATTTGGCGATTATGTTTGCGCCGATCAAAATAAGTTCGCGTTTCGTCATGGTTGAAATAGACGCGCTTGGTTTCCTCTAGTAACCGAAATATTAAACGAATAATCCTATCGATAGAAATTTTCTAGAAGAAAGCAACAGAAGAAACGCGTACGAGTTCTTACGAATAAATACGTACTTCGCAAGTTCGTTAGGTGATCGTAATTGTATCATTACAGCTCGAGACGATTTTGGTTATGTTAGGAAAGTGTTTTACGGATACATTAAAATGATTTTATACTCAACGAACGTATGCGATTGAGGACGTTTCAATAATTTGTTTATTTTTAGTTTGTTATTGGGTTTTCTGTGATATTTTATAAAACAATGCTTTGCACATCTTTACAAATAGAATTTTTTAACGTCAGGCTCCGCCTGTTTTTGTTTCGTTTGATAATTTATGAAACGTTCACCAAGGTGCATCCTTGGTTTATCTGGACACGTATCGCAGTAATAGATCGTTTCGCGTCTTCCACCTAGTCTTTTTCGATAGGAGCAAACCTTACGATTCCTTTTCGAGCCTGTGAGAATCAGACGAAGCTTTCAATTTTATCCGATTTCTTCAAAATCTCCCATCAATTGATCTACTAAAATTTCTATAAATTCCAATTCTTTACGCTTTTTTACCAGTTTATGGAGAAAATAGGAATCAATTGGGTAAATTTCCACTTCCAAAATAATTTTCTTTTCTCTGGTTGCCACCTAAAACGCCGTGACGCCCGAGAGGCGCCTCTCGAGTGCAAAGGGTTAACATTGGCGTACGAAGAATTTTCGTTATCGTCGCGATATCGTTGCGGCGACGATGGTTTCGCGACTGCCGGACGATTTGTTTCGCGGCGGATCGATCGGTACGCGGTCGCGCGATAGTTCTAACGGTGATGCTTCTGTGATCCGTGGGAATGCTCGAGCGCGATCGCGCCGACTATTCGCCGCTGCGACGAAACGATTTTCCAACTTCCATCGGCCGAGAGACGAATGGATTCTCGATAACGGTGCGAATATCGCGGGTCGCACGAACCTCCTAAGCACCTGCCTTCGACGTGCCTTTTCTTCATCGTTGCGACTTGACGTTGCACTTTGTTGATGCACGTGGTTCGGTGAGGCGTCGCTTGGAACGACAGGCACGATTCGAAGTCTAATCGACAGTCCGATCGAGTCGCGCTAACTAAGCGTGGAAAATCGTACGAAAGGTTACGAATCGCTATTTAAAAGCGCAAGACGTAAGGGATAAATCATTTAATCCGATATAAATAGTTCCGATACCTAGACATCCCTAGAAATAATTTCAATTTCAATCCGGTAAATACGGCTAATAGTATGGTCTTCCCGTCTGTTACGATCTTCGAAAACGTTTCCAACTAATCTCGAAACGCGATCACTCGATTTTCTTCACGGTACCTACTTGCCGATAGCAATTAAGCAGTAAGGTAATTTGCCCCATCGGTATTATCCCGATCGCTCGGCACGAAGCGCGAATCAAAATGGTGGAGCATGAAAAGATCGATGCCAAAAAAGATACTCCAGCTCCGATGGACGACGAGGTAAATCATAAAATTAATATCCGCGACGAAATGGAGACGAAAAACGGCTAGGTTGGCGGGTAAGCGAATAGGTAGGTTGGTAGGTAGGTAGGTAGGGTAGGGTAGGTTGGTAGGCAACGAGACGCGTAGGTATCGTCGGGTTTAGCTGCGGTGTCGCGTCGCTACGGGCGCACGTAACGATGTGCATCGACCTCGCGACGCGGCTAGCTCTCTCGTGCCTCGGTGCATCGGGTTTAATAGCCGCGCGCACCAACGTCGGATCTACAGTTAGACGAACCGAATTCGCGACAATGAACGAGGAAGTCAGCCACGGCGCATCGTACGTACGCCGACCTATTTTTAGATCGTCAACGAGCATAACCCCGCGCAAATTTAAACCGTCTCGTGCTCGTCCATCGGCCAATCAACCGACAAACCGTCCGTTTTCGTATCCATCGCTATTTTCGGTCTACGAGTGCATTTCGAACGAGTTCGCCTCGATCTTTCCAATCTTCCGTTGACGCGCAACCATATTTTTTTTAACTTTCGCTTCGATCTTAGCCCTTCAACCGGGCATTTAACCCTTTGCACTCCGAACCATTCCGGACGTTAGCTATCAGCTACTAAGTGTGCCACTCTGAGGCAGAAACGTGCGCTTACAAACCTTCGTATTATTTAGTGTAATGATATCGAGAAATATATATGTGCAAAAAAATCAATATTTTATTTTTTATAATTTTGTACAGTATGACAAACTTCGAAACATCCCCCGATACGCATCGCAGGCTCATTCGTGCATGTTTGACAATAATAAGTAGTTTTCTTTCTCCTACATCGGGAATATGTAGCTCATTAATTGTACTACAATATATACTACATATGTACAACAGTGATGTACTACAATAAAAACCGCTGACATTTTTTTTACATATCTTAGTAATTTTACCACATTTTGATTTGATTTCTTGTGCCATTTGAAGAGAAGACACACAACGTACATTTTTCAAAAAGTTGTGGTGGAATAAATTAATTCTCCGTAATCACTAACAAACTTTAATCCCCCCTCAGAGGAAACATCCGAGCGATATGCTAGAATTACGATGTCCCCTGAGAGGGGACAGCGGAGTGCAAAGGGTTTAATATCTCGATATTTAACTCCTCGGGCGTTACTTAACACGTT
This sequence comes from Liostenogaster flavolineata, assembly GCA_025433975.1. Taxonomy (NCBI): domain Eukaryota; kingdom Metazoa; phylum Arthropoda; class Insecta; order Hymenoptera; family Vespidae; genus Liostenogaster; species Liostenogaster flavolineata. The sequence goes on along the minus strand of JAITYT010000702.1, from coordinate 164,033 downwards.
AAACGCCACGCCAGTTCGTTCAGACGAGTTCTAAACTTCGTTTATTGTAAGCCGATCCTACAATAATTTTCCACCGTAATCTAAACGAATCTTGACTTCGCGCAAAACGATAATGATTTAATGCTACCACACGATATCTACGATACTACTACAGTACAATTTAACAGAATATTACCTAACATACCAGAGACAATAACGACGATTATAACTAACTATCCGCGGTCTATGTACGTACGATTACTAGGTTTTATCGGAGCTCCAAATTACTTTATTACTGCTCGCATTGCTGTTCGTTCCTATCTAATTCTCCTTCGGTCGGTTACGCGAGGGCAAGCATCGAAACATTCTTCTACCGGTGTGCCGTGTTCCTTATAAATATCGTTTGTTTTCTATTTCGGTTACTAGAAGGAATCGATCGCGTATCTATCGTTTGCGATGCCACCACGGTCGCCACGAGTCTAATGCCGGTCCACAGAGACCGGCGTGGCGCCGAACGTGTTAAATCTATCTCAAATACATGACGTAGACTTTACTTAACACGCTCAGTCTTACGTCAGTCCCTGGGGACTGACAGTGAACTTTTCGTTTAGGCGACGTCTTTGCGTGGAACCAGCAATGTTATTTTTGGAGGTCGCCTTCTTACTGTTAGCGATCACATTTTCATTCGTTTAATTATTTGTATACTTTGGATGCTCTTATAGGGCCTATATTAGGTTGTCCGATAAGTTCTTTCCGTACCACGCTAGGAATGACTTTATTTATTAGCCGCCTATGGCATCGAATTCAGTCGTCTCAGAGCTCTTTCAAAGTACGTTTTATTGGTGACAAAGTCTCTTCTAAATTTTTTTCTGCTTTGTTCAATATGGAGAACCAAAAGAATCGTGATAAATGCGATATCTCGTAAAGTGTATCTTCCACATTCGCAAAGTTTTAGCAGCATTAGCCGAATGCGGCGGGTGGACGAACGCTGTACGTCGAAACGCTGTTTGAAGAGAAAAGGCTCGAGAGGTCAATCGAGTTCCGATCGGCCGTAAAGTCGATCGTTATTCCGACTTTCGTAATTTCGATAGCAAGATAACCTCGAACTAAGCACAAGAGATCGAACAAAATTATAAGATAATTGTATGGACGCTACGAGCCAGGTACAATCGACGTATCAACGCAGACCATCGACCTGGCCCACATATGTATAATTGACCCGATCACGATCGCGACACCGATTAGGTGTCGTCGCCGGCGATACGGTGTCGATCATCAACGGCAATGAACCATGGAGAGGCCTGATCGCCTGCGGCCTCGCGAACGCGCTGCGCTTTGGCCTCCTATCGGCGTGATCTCGATTCCGATCCCCTAACGTTGTCGCACTAGACAAGCGTTCGATCTCGAATCGACGGCGACGCCCACGCGCTACCTCGTTCATCTCTCGCGCGATCGAGTGCCATCACCTGCCTACTTCTCTGCCTAACCTGTTCGAGCAATCGAAAAGGAGCGCGCGGCACAGGCGACGAGATATCTGCCAGGATCGCGTGTTTTATAAAATTGGCAAGGATGAAAACAGCTTGTTATTTGACGCTGGCTCGATATTTTACCCTAATGTTTATTTTTTGTTGGAAAGTTACATATCTCGTCTGTTTAAAAAAATCATCGTGAACTCCAAAAAATATCACAAACTTTTTTAAAAATTATCTTTGTTAAAAATGGATCGCTCGGAAATTCGCACTATATCGCAGTATCGGACAGTATAAAAGTCAAATTTCGTACAGGTACCGTTGAGTCTGACCCATCTCATAGTTCCTATGAATTATCGTTGAAGTTTGGTGTTAGCAAACAAACGATATTAACTCATTTAGCTCGAATCGGTAAAGTGAAAAAGTTGGATAAGCGGAATTCACGCGAACTGAATAAAAAACAGAAGCAAAAGCGTTCGGAAGCTGACGTTGCTTTCTCGTCACAAATCTGACCAATATGACAATCGCAAACGTTCAACACAGTGGCTGGACAAGGCTCGATCACCAAAACATACTCCAAAGCGCAATATTTATCAAAAGAAGCTGTTGGTGAGTGTTCGGTGGTCTAGCGCAGCTGTGATCCATTATGATTTCATGAAACCTGGTTCATCGATCACAGCAGAAATATACCGCAACCAACTTGACGAAACGATGCAAAAACTTAAAGAAGAACAGCTTAGATTGGTCAACAGATCGACTCCTATCTTATCGCAGGATAACGTTAGACCACACACCGCACAAATGACTGTGACAAAACTACAGGAATTGGATTTGGAACTTCATCGTCATCCTCCATACTCACGAGTTCCGCAATTTGTACAGCTTTTTAATAGAAAAAAAATTTAACTGGCCTTTCAGGAGTTCATCCGTCCGCTAGGGTCTTACACCACCTGAACAACCTGTCGCTTGAATGGCAAAAATGAATAGACAACATGGACGCGTACTTCAACGAATAAAATAATTCCTTGTATCTGTAATTCTGTTCCCTTTTTTTTCCAAATTTCATCCTTAACAACCTGATATTTGGCGGAGTCTACCTCGTGACGAATCGAAAGAGAAAAGGCGCGAAGGGACGGAAGCGATCGCTTAAAGGAGAAAGTTAGAAGCTAAAGACGCCGCGTGCTGAAGATGGACGATAAGTCGAGGACTGGGTACGACACGGATCTAACCCGATAATGTATTATAATGGTACATTAGCCGACCGGAGAAATTATATTCTCGTTACAGACGTCTGCATTGTCCGGCTTGGAACGGCTCGTTGAACGCTTTAAGAGAGAAAGTTCGGGACAACGATGCGCTCGGGAAGGAGTTCGACGATCGACTTGATTCGACGAGTGGCGAAAAGTCGATCGAAGCGAAGGAAGTCGAAGTCGGAGAGAGGCGCAGAACGCAATGGCCCGGACGAAGGAGGAAGACATGGACGATGGTGGGAGCATTGCGTGTCGTACGGGTCAAGGGCCCCGTTGTTCGTACGTCGTGCATACCACGCCGAAATAATATCGGGCCAGTCGCACGCAGGAATGACGGCCAGTGCCGATGGTCAAGGTCTCTTCCAAGCCGAGGAAAAGCCGCTTGAATTTCAACGAAGAATATCTTTGTCGTTCGATCGTCGATGAAGAAAAAGAAGAAGAAGAAGAAAGAAACGACGAATCTTCATCGACGTCGTATTGGTAGATTTTATTTCGAGACGCTTCGTCGATTTTTTTACAGAGGCAAGATCAGGAGAAACGAACGGAAACACTTGGAGAATTGCGTAACGATTTCGCAAAACTTCGATAGCCGCGTAGTTTCGATTTACGATCGTCACTTTCTCGTTTCATCTCGTTCACCTGGTAACTTTACGATTGCTCGATAGATGAAGAACGGTACGCGCCAGAAAATGTTACTCCGACGGTGCGAACGGACGGCTCGATCTTGCGTGAGAAATATCGGGAGGTGAGATCGTTGCGCAATACGGTACGCGTCGAAAAGAAGGTCGCGGTGTCCGACGAAAGGAGGACTCCGCCGTGTGGTTGGGTATGGCGTTCGGCTAGGCCTGGAATTCGGTCACGTGACTTCGCGAAATCGTCGATACGAATCGGTGACGGCGTTGTTCTCGGTCGCCGACGATTTTGTGCCCTTTTAGTCTGGAAATGACAAACGAAGGAGGAAGGGTGACGGCAGTGACACGAAAGAGGTGGAAGAGGAGGAGGAGGAGGAGGAGGAGGAGGAGGAGGCGAGCTTCGAAAAAGGAGCATCTATCTTCGCCTCGAGGTGTCACTGACTCCCGCGCGTAGGTGATCGACCTCCATAGTCCCCACCTCCGTCTCTCGCCCACCTCCTCCTCCTCCTCCTTCTTTTCTTCCTCATCCTCCCTCTCCTCCTCCGTCGCCTCCTTCTCCCGTCTCACCGCCTTGTGTTCTACCACGCGGTACTGTCGTCCCTCTACCCTCTTTCTTGCCCTCCCCCTTGCCCCCGGCCGTGTTCTCCCCGCTCGTACAAACGACGTCGAACGCGTGCGGCAGTGACGTAACGCCGGTTATTCAACCTGGTTGGCCAATGACGAAATGTCAATGCCCACGCTCCGCACCGTGAAAGTTCTTACGGATGTCTTCTTCTTCTTCTTCTTCGTCTTCTTCGTCTTTGAAAAGCGGAACCGTGCGTATGACGAGCGTAGACACGTGTACGTTCTTCTCTTGGCTTCCAAGTCGAGCGCGATCGTCCTTATCGATGACATTTTTAACTTCCTAGGATTTATCCGTCGAAGAAATCGCAAAGTTTCGAGAACGTCCCTCCTCTACCAGGACGTCCTTCAAGTACTGGGTCTACCGAAAAGTTCTGTCGTTTTTTAATGAAAAAAAAAACCAACGCGTTTTCGATAGATTAATTAATATAATTTGTTTGCTTGCCGATCATCTCTTCTCTAATATGTCGAGCATATACGTAGAAATGTAATGGTCGAAGGAGTCAATGTTGAAGTTTGCGATGACATTATGCGACGAAACTTTCCAATAGACCAAGAGGCCTAAGAAGTCTTTCGAATTTTCGAGTAAATGGCGGTCGCGTCGTAGAATCCTTCGAAACGTATCGATAGATCAGCTCGCTTCGCGGCGCGCGTGTCGACCATCGTGCTGTCGAAGTCGTCCGAACGGATGATTCGAATGGAGATTGGAAGTGTACCCACGGTACGTGGGCTCGGGACTTCGTTTTCGGCGCGTGAAAGCGAAACGGTTTACGAGCGGGATGCGGCTACTCTCTAATGCCGGTCTAATGTCTCGTGTAAACAGACGCGGTGGCCGCGTCGTTGGTGGGGCGGCCGACTGTACGACCAAAATTCCACGTGGGCCCCAGACGGCCCACGGGGACCGAAAGTATTTTTCGTACGAGTGCGTTGCACTCTCGGCGGCTCGCTTACGTCATCGTCGTCGTTTTCATCGCTGTATACACGAATTGAAAGTAACTTAGTAATTTCAATCATCGCGAGCGAACCTGACGAGTTTCGGTAAAAATAAATGAACCTAAAAGATTAAAAGAAGAGAGAACAAATTCATGCATTTTATGAACATTTCCAAAGAAATAACGAAAGATTTAGTCGACTGTCGACAGTGTGCGGAATTAAAATCAGACAATTACTTTTAACATTTATTTTTATTTTTTAAAATTCTTGTTATTTGTTATATTATTGTTTATTTTTATATTATATCGTTATTATTTATTACGAGTATACTCGTGTGTAGTACACACGTGTGTGTCAAACACACTTAACTGTTTAAGGCAGAAAATATTAAATTATACGTAAAATACAGGGATTTCAAAATGAGAAATTTGAAATCGATCTGAGAATCGAAAAAATCATCCAGAGTATCCGACTGTGTATTGAGCGACAGCGAACGGTCACGGTGAAAACTAGGGATTGATAATTCAATTCCTAACGTCGACTCGAAAAATCCGCCTTTATCTTCGTTTGATTTTCCAATCCGGCCAATCTTAACCCGAGCACAATCCAATTAACGTCGTGACGATCGAAAAAACACGTAGCAATAAAAAAAAAATTTTCTTTTTTCCAAGAAGCAGAACCGACGACGCGGACCGATCTAACTCCAAATTGACCGATCTTATCGTAGATCGAAGCATTTATTTTCGCTTCGAGATTCTCACTGGATATTTTCCACGAAACGAAATACGGGTCAAGCGTAGCGACTCGAGAGACCGGCCCGGAATCGAGCAAACACGCCCGACGGCATTCGGAGGAGGAAATCGTAGGCGCGTGCGCGCCTTCTCGGACACGAAGGACACCGATTCCGTTACGTTTAGCGACGATATCCTTGAACGCCGAGAGTAAGCCTTCCACCGTGGCGATTGAGTAAACAGGACGATCACCGGCCCGTGGTGACCGCGGTGATCGTCCTATCGTTCGTTCCACCGTCCGAACGTTCCTTACTCGTTTCATCGCGATCGTTACTCCTTTCTCGAGAGATTCGACGAGATCCTGGCTAAGACTTTAATTTCTATGCTACCGTGGACGCCTATGGGCGCTCAAAAATATGCTGAAGGCGCTCGACGCGTTTGCCTTCCAGATGTATACAAATATGTAACTGAATGAAATTTATCTTCTTTTTAAGTTTTATTTACAATTTAATAAAACAATACAAATACCGTTCAGGTAAAACGGACGAACGTAAATCGAAAGGCGGAAATCCTAATAATCAGCCTTTTCGCTTGACACAGTGGCATTTGTAATAGCAATTCGGTTCAGAATTCAAAGAAATAAATAATATGGTTTTAATGTAGTGAAGTTCAGTTTTTCAATTATTGAAATATGCGTCTCAAAGTCTACCCTAGTCAAGGGATTAAACGTCTATTTTTATAAAACGACAGTAAATAATAAAATTTGTCAGAAATCCGCAATTTACGACATGCGCAAATAAAAAATAGGCGTACGAAAGCCGATATAATATCGATGTTCTTAAAAAGGCTGATAGCGTCTTTTATTTTTAAAGGGCAAATATGAAAAGCAGACTCGTACGAGGAAAAATGGAGGAATATCGAAGAAAGATTTGTTCGGAAATAAAACGTCGCTCCGATGGGAGGGCGAAGACCGAGCGTACCTCGTAACACTGGCAGACATCGTCGTATTATCCTAGGCGAATCCTCGATCCCAGTGATTCGGTTAGTTTCACCCGTGTAACGGTACTACCGAGGAGCAACGCACGGTGCTCCTCCCGTCTGGCTTGCCTTCTTCTTCCGCGTAGGGAACGAATTTAACGATTCGTAGGCGCGCGTACTCATCTGCCGCTTCTCACAGTCGAAGAGTCGCAGAGCGCGCGTACATTACTCGAGGCGTGGCGAGGCGTAGCGAGGCGAGGCGGCAGAACTCCGCTCGAAATCGTCGAGAATCAGAATTTTTCGATCATAATTCGACACCATTAAATCGTTCGATCGATCCGAGTCTAACGTCAAAAAAATAATTTCGACGAAATTCGTCAAGACGAAAGCAAATTTGTCGCGTAGATCGCTAATTTTCCTTAGGTTGCAAAAGGTTGCAAAAGGAATATCAGCTTACGAGAGGAACGTGTAAGCGCCAAGAGGAAGAAAAGAAGAAGGAAGATAGAAATAAGAGCGAGAAAGCTCCATATTCGATTATAAATTCTGTTAATATATATCTAATAATATAAATTATAATTTCAATTATAAACGATTGGGCTTTTCGATTTCGTTCGGTGGATATCCCTATAAGACGATTATCGGCGAAAGCAAGTTGGCGCTGGTACGCGCATAAATCCGATGGAAACGTCGAGTTGCGAAAGTATACGCGAGTGAAAGTACCCCATTGATATATTTTCCCTCCGTACGGACGACGGTAAACCGTAAAACCTTACATGGTTGATGCGTGTTTTCTGGTTTCCCAAGCGGACGGCGGTCGATCCGTACGCGTTCTCCGTATTTCCTCCTCCTTTCCTCTCTATCGGCCGCTCGGAGGCGAGAGCGGGGCATCTCGATGAGAGAACGACACGGAAAATCCGTGGAAAAGGAAAATGAATTCCGGCGAAAGGTGGATGCGTGCCGCGAGTGTCGATCGACCGCAAAGGGCAAAGGAATGCGCTCGTGCTCGTCTCTCGCGCCGTACGATGGCATCTTCTTTCATCTTTTTTCTTCCTCTTTCTATTCTTCCCTCGGTCACGGTCTCTCGTAATTATCCAGCCCGAGATACGCGTCGGAACTTTTTTTATCGAGAGGAGATTTCGCGATCGCCTCGATAACGCGCCTTTATCCTTCCTTTCTTCCGTATTTACGATAGAAGTACTGGCGTCCGTAGAACATTTTGCAGCCCGTAGACCATCCTAACTTATACCCAGATTCCACCAACAATATTATTATATCAAATTAACTTGTTAACCGGGCGGCACGTATAAATACGTCAAACGTAATTTTGTATTTTCCTTTGTGCTTAATATATATAAGTAAACTATGCTTATTTATTTTTGCTGTTACGTTTTTAATTGCTATTAAATTTATGTTTAAAATATTTTTCGTTTATTTCGAAATTCGTAATGTCTCTAACCTCATGCCATTGTCTGGCCCGAGGTTTGTAAAAATGGAATAAAGCATAAAATTATGAATCAATTAATGTTTATTTACATTAACCCATTGACTACCAATTACGAAATATCTCGTAGTAAGCGTCTAATCTAAGATTAAAAACTTAATCTTTGCACTAAAACTTTATCTCGTAGCGGCAGTCAATAGGTTAAAGGATTAATGTTGTTAACAACGAGGTATCCGATAGGAGATACGGATTAGACCAAGGAAACGGCCATTTTCTAGCCATCGTAGACCGGAATCGATGTTTAACGGTGCACGCGTCGCGTCATCGACTATCCATCCGCTTAATTATCGTTTCAACAGTGAGAAATAGTTTTTGAGAGGCGTTGTCATTAGCGGCGCGGCGAAATAATGATGTCTTCTCTCTTTGCTGATCGCAGCTAGTCTACGAGACCTGTCGTCTCTCTTGTGGAACGAGAAGATCGACAGAGGAGAGAGAGAGAGAGAGAGAGAGAGAGAAGCGGTTCGAAGGAAGGGGAAAGAAGGAGTAGTAAGAAGAGGTGGAGGAGGAAGAGGAAGAGGCAACACGACGGAGGAACGAACGGAGTATCGCGCGCAAATGGGTCGGGGGCAACGACCAGCCGGGCATCGCTGAACTCAAATTTTATTAAGGGCGCGCGTTTCTCGGGTATTGCGCAAGCTCCGTGTCCGTGGGATTGACGTCGATACGAGCGAGGAGCAAACCGTCGTGTTCCCTCTCGTCCTTGTCGTTGATCTAATAATCCGTGTCGAACGAGAGAGAGAGAGAGAGGGAGATGTTTTCTCATCGTTTATACGTTTTAAGAGCTAATTAATGTCCGTTCTTGCTAAATGCCATTTATTTCGTAGAATTGCAGTTTGGATGTTACCAGTGGAATTTAAACGAATCTCGATCACGTATTTTTATTTTCGGAAGAAAAATTCGCGCTTGGTTTCATACTTAGAAATGTTGGTTTCTCCGCGATCGAAGTAATCTTGAAACAATTAATTAAATATCGTTTCTGACGATTCGTTCGATTTAAGCAAAGTAAAATCCGTGGTTAAACCTTCTTTGCCAGTCTCAGAAGCACGCGTGCGCGGCATAAAGATTTATGGAGAATCGAAGCTCGAAAATCGAAAGTCACGAGGAAGACCTCGCCGGTCAGTGACCAACCGCTCGTCCTCGTTTCGCCTCTTCTCGATCGCTCGAATCGACGATCGTCCTGTCGTATCTTTAAGCCATGTTCTCACGACAATTAATCACGAGCCTTAAGACGACAAGAAGGTCGACTTAAGACGCTCGATAGGTTCAAATCGATTCTAATTCAAATCGAAGGAACAATTTTTCGAGTCTCTTCTTTCGGAAATAGAAATTTTATCGATATCGTTATTCTAATTGATAAAAAAGGCCAAGATTTTACCTTTAAAAGTGAGACTGCAAAAACGAGCACGGAAGGCTCGAATCGCACAGTCATCGAAACCGCGGAGCCTGTCGATGGCCCTAACGAGCCCTAACGTCGTCTATCGCATCTCTTTAATTATTATTCGCGTTAGGGAGGCACTGGATGAGATCGTTGAGAGTCGTTTATTTGTTATCGACGGCGACATCTCGAACGATCGTCTCGAACGGCTCGTTGAACCTCGAACGTACGGTACGGCGCTCGTTTCTCCGTACGACACCTCTAATGGCGAACACGCGCAGAATATTCGGGAAAAGTAGGTCGGATTGTGTCAGCGTTATGCGGACGCTACGTCTCGGGTAACTCGAGCGCTATTGTCGCTATATAAGCGACTGTCTCGTAAATCTTTATCGATGATACGACTGACGTCGGCGTAGTCATCCTTGTCGTTGTGATAGTCGCTTCCTCGAAGATCCTTTCGTGTAAGATTTGATCGCATTGTTCTCAAACCGATACGATTTGCCCAACGATGACGAACGTTAACCTCTTAGGCAAGGGTGAATTTTTCGCGCAGCTGTGTCTCCGTACGCAGCTCAGCGATGTAGGATGAAAAATGCTGCGCTCTAGGCGAGCATATTGGAACGAAGTTTTCGATGATTACATTTTTAATCGTTCTTAAAGATGTGATACAAGATTCGTATTTGGCACCTGGCGTATGAAAAATAAAGACTGTATATCCTGTGTGTGTATTGTCAACACTGTTATAAAATGTCGTGAAGGTAAAAAAGTGTGAAATAAGACGTATGAAAAGGATCGTTTAATTCAAACAAACTAGAGAACAAGCTTTAGACGTTAGCACGTCTATTTTTGTGTTTCGATAGTCTCGTGAAATCCTAGGTGCCAGAAACTTACAAATCTTAATGTTTTCGAAGGTTTCATTTGCTTTTCCAAAAATCTAAAGAACCGTTCGAACAAATTTCATTTGTCTAACGTTCGTGCTTGACTGTTAATTATTAAAATTTAACGATTAAATTAAATTTCGTCCATTTCATGGTTCGAGTTCCCGGCGTTGACATCCAAAGAACAAAAGTCGCTCCAGTCACGATATCGCGAACGTATGTAGATCGAACGAGTTCACGGACGGACAAGGAAAAGCGTATCGTACCCACGTGCGTTCCCTGCTATAAATTGACGAAGCGGTTCTCTTATCGCGGCTGCGTTGCACCTACGCTCGATCGACGATAAACGGAGTAGCGCTTCTCGTGGCAGTGAGAAGTGCACGCGCGCACGATCAGGCCAGACTGCGACCCGATGGCCTTCGCTTTCCGTGCTGAACCGAAACGCCTTGCGAAACCGGATTATTTTCGTTCGTACGTCGCGTCACTTCGGTCCGTATAGGAGCACCGTCGTCGTCGTTATCGGTAGGTATCGAGTGTACGGAAGGGGTTGCGTCGTTTCACCCCCTCGTCACTATCGTTTAATCAACGTACGTAGGTAATTTGTCGAAGAAGGAAAATATTTCTAGCATCGGCTGCCCTTTGATTCTTCGATTGTACGAATACGTCTAATTCTGTTTTTACACGATAGATAAATACCGTTTTTACCGAAGAATACGTGTAAAAAAATATATCGCATCTATCGAAGAATAGAAGATTGCTTCCAGTCCTAAGAAATCAGCAAAAATAATTCAATAAATCGTGAGTTTTCACGTTAGGACCTTAAACATTTTATTTCACAGAGAATGCACAGTTTAGCGGTATCTTAAACGATAGATCATCGATAGATCATCGAAAGTACGGATACAATCCATAATTGAAAATTTCTTCCACGTATCGAAATGTTCGCCTTACGTTGTATGTTTTAAATGTCGCGATTATACCTTGATCTAACGGTTGTATAAAAGATGTAGTACTAGGCGGCAGAAAACAAAATTGCACGTTTGGATGTCCTAAAACCGAATTTCTAACTACTGTTAAATAAAAATCGTGTACAAACAAAATTGGATGTTTTGACGCGTTGAAGCGTGATGCACGAGCATCTGAAAATCACCGATTTTGACGAGGTCAACCATGACCACACGGATAAAAGCTAACATACTTTCTTCAATTATCGATTAATAAATGAAATATACACCGGAATAGCAATAATTAATAACGAAGAGAAGAATCACTCGTACAAATTCTCTAATCTGTCGCGTTAAATCGACCAACGACATTGAACCAAACAATGTATCAAAATCCATCTCCGATTCATTCCGGCCTAATCTAATGATCTACGTCGACCTAGAAACGAGAAAGAATTTACTTCGTTCCCTTCTCCCTAAGGAAAGTGCCAACATCCTAGGGAGGATGGACGATACCTTCGTTTCGATGACAATCGGAATTAGCGCCGGCGTCGAGAATTCCCTCGAGGCGATGCCACGCAACATGGAACATGTTACGTTATCAGACGCCGTCGCCGTCGACGTTGGTACGTAAGCGGCGTCTCTAACGCGTGAAAGTAAGAGCCGCCAGCGTCGTCGTCGTCGTCGTCGACATCAACGACGTCGACGTCGGTGCGCGACGCCGGCCTTGATTCAGCGCCGGGGTTACCGTCCGATATCCAGGACAGCCGGGGCTCGTTTGTCGTTGCTCAACGTCGAGGTTGAACATGCCCACCGATCGTAAAAACGGCCGCCTCGTGACGAAATTCCGCTCCTAGGCGAAGCGGTTTAACGCTTCTCCCGAGCGAAGCCCTCGACGGGAGCCGCGCCAATCGAGCGGCCGACCGATCCTCCAGACGGTGTCGAACGTCTTGAAAGCGGCTGGAGTGTGTCGGTGCCCTTGGAAGTCGCGTCAAGTGCCTAAATTTTCCCTCGCTCGGAGCACGAAAGAAGAAGAAGCCTTTACAAATCTTAAATATACCTTTCCTTGGAATGTGTCAGCGACCATTGCACAGATCGACCCACAGAAATAGAGGAAAATTAACGTCCTGTGATTCTAGCGCTCTACGCCTCCAAGGTAAATAATCTCTCTTGTATCTCTCTTTTTCTCTTCACCCTTTACTTTTCGTTTCTTTTATTTTTTCAGACGTTCTCTTAATTCGTACGAACTAAATTAACACTGAACGTACATTTTCGTAATACCTAATTATGATAATAACGGACGTCGATTTTTAGAAAAACATTGTCAAACATTTCCATTTTTGTAAGCGATACAAACGATATGAAGTAAAACGAGACTGAAGTAAATTTTGAAAAGGATTATCCTGTCTTGGAAATCCGACGTGTGCACGTAACTCGTGTCTTGTTTTCGTCGACCATTCTTGTCGCTTGTTTTTTTTTTTTCTTCGGCGTTGACGTCGCTTTTTCTTCCGATTCATGCAGCGTGGTCAACGGACGAGAAAAGAAACACAATTGAAGAACGGAAAGGTACGAGTACGTTTTAAAAGACGCACGATTATCTCGCATTGGATATTACGAAGGAGAAAGGTATCTGGAGTCCATCGGTTTATGTAAGCCGATGAAAAGGTGTCACGCATGCGGATAGAGGTCCGGTCGAGAGACCGAGGCGACTCCGCTCGTGACGCAACTCGAAGAAGGTACGACGAAAATAGGACGAATCGAGGAGAGCCTAGCGGGTTCCTTCGTGACAAAGACTCGCGAGAATAATGACGATTATGACTTTATAAAAAAAAGAAAAAAGGTAAGAGTGAAAGCACAAAGGAGCGGGAAAAAAGCGAGAGAAGGAACGAGACGAGGGATAAGAATAAGAAAGAGAAGAAACGTCGGCGAGAGGAGCAAGAGAGACGAGACCTGCTTTCACCAAAGAACAGCATCACTAGAGGCAACACCAACAGCACCGGCAGTGCCACGAGCGGCAGCAGGTAGCGCCGATCGAGAGTAAAAGCTGTCAAGAGAAGAGCGAGAGAGAGAGAGAGAGACGCTCTGGGAGATGGTAGCGCAAAGAAGAAAGACAACGACGGGGAGAAAGGTGAAAGTACTCTCACCTCCGCTCGATGGCCGCGAAGATCTTTCGGTTTTTATGTCGCCGCTGTTGCTGCTGCGTCGAGAGAGACCGAATCGTTGCCCGCCCGAGGGACTTTGTCCCAGTTTACCACTCCACTTGCGATAGATCTTCGTCCGCACAACCGCGTGCGAAGATCCTGCGATTAGATACATTCTTTCGATTATCCAAGACGCTTCGAGCCTCCTTTTCGGAAACTTCGGCAACCGGAAGGCGAATTCACACATCGATGATCGAAGAATTCGATATGAAAGAAAATCGTAAATGATGCCTCGATCTAGCGACTTCGAAGAATCAATACGTCAAAACTTGACGAACGTTTACTCGTCACTGATGGAGTTGGAATTCACCCTTTGTTACGATCCAAGAACCGATCGTAGAATCGACGAATTCTTCCTTTTTCGACGCCCAGACATGTCAAACTCCATATCAAATTCGAACATCCCCTGACTTGGTTGGTTGTAAGGGGTACGTCAGTGAAAGAAAAGCGCGTCATGGGTTACGTCGTCGGTGGTTTATTAAATCGCATCGATAGCCGGCGTACGAGAGAAACGAAGGGACGCAAGGAGACCTCGATAGCGGACGTAGACCTCGCGAGCGCAGTTCGCGCAGTCATAGAAGAACGGCCCTGAGCCTTTGTGAGACATTGCGAAAATCAAGAGAGGCAAGCTGGTAGGCACAGGCCGTCGCTGCCGCCTCTGGTACTAGTAGCGACTGTGTGCAGGCTAGTATCTATTATTACACGATTTTTTTCCGCTGGCAGGAACTCAGGGCCATCACGAGTGTAGCCTTCCATCGAGATCAGGTGTCCGCCTTGCGACTGCCCACCTGAGCTCGATTAAAATGAGATTAATGGTGAGTGGTGGCACGATCGTTCGGTACGTTGCTCCGTCGCCGTACGTCCACGATACGTACAAAAGGATCCCAAGGCATCCTTGGGATGAGAAAGTCAAGCCATCGACAAAAAAGGTGAGGCGACGTGGGCAGTTTCGGCTCGCAAAACGAACGCGTAGACGCCGAGTCATCTTGGCTAGAAAATTTCGATCGATTAAATATTAGGTCTACCGCAAAGTTCCGTCGCATGCCATCACAAATTTCAACATTGACTCCTTCGACCACTGCATTTCTATGTATGTATGTTTACGAGAAAAGATGATCAGCGACCATAAAAATTATATTACTCGGTAAATATTAATTAATCTATCGAAAACGTGTTGGTTTATTTTCGTTTAAGAACGACAGAACTTTCCGATAGACCTGATATTTCTGTCCTTTTTCGGAGACTCCTCTGCGAAACTGTTGCGTCTATTAACGCGTCTCTTAGAAACGCTTAAGTTTTCATGGAAAATTTTCAAGAGTAACTAACGTCATCGACTTTATTCCTTCAGCCTTCGAACTCGCGTACTTTCTTTCATTCGAAAGATCTTCGATCTTGCGAGATAGCTTCATTCGTAGCCTGTACGACGTGGAATCTTTATCGAAAGTTACTTTGGCGGCATACCTTTGGATAAAACGATGCTAATGGTACCCAACGATCGGGTGGTAAATACGAACTAAACAAACGTCTACCTCCACACGGATAAACATTTTTTATGTAACTGTACCGTGACTCTAGGCTGGGCGAAGAGAAGCAAGATATTGCGTAACATCCTTGTTACGCGTTTCGACTGGGTTGCCGCGTTGAGAAACACGTTGTGCCGTTATAAATGTGGGCATTTAGTCATGTTCTGGAAAGCAATGTACGATGCTACGTGAACACGTACGTGGAAATATTATTCGTTGTTCCTCGAACGAAATCGAACGCTCGTGTCCCAAAGAACAATTCGTTTCGTTTTGAAAAGAAAAGAATAGATAAAATAAAACAGTATCGGTTGAACATAATTTCAATGCGTAAAAAACTTACCTAAGATCGCGATTCGACGTCGCCATTGCTTGTCACGAATTTCTTTAATAAATATTGCAAGTAGTTTAAACAGCGCGTATTCACAAACGTTTATCGTTTGTCTTTTTTTCAAAAAATTCAATGCGACTATGGAAGGAAACGAACGATATGACGCGAAAAAATAGACGAGTCAGTTCGCTCTGCAGATTAACCTTAACATCGATTTGATTAAATAACATTTTTTATCGAAATAATTGCCATTAGCAAAACTGGCGTATCTAAGTTTGATACCGACTATAAGTCGGTAGTCGTTGAGTTTTCCGAGAGAGTCAATAGAACGCCGCGTTAACTATCGATCTTTCGAAATCCTATTGGATCTTCGAGACGATACCAAGCTCGATAAACGCCACCGAGAATTATGTGAGAATTATGAGAATCTTCCGACGGCGATTCTCCAAGAAAATCGGCTGAAAAACGATGCGCGTACTCGCGTTGCCGCGCATCGCCACGACGCACGCGATTCCTAGCGCCTTAAATCTTATTCGATCGGCGCGCCATCGCGCGACGCGTGCACGAAGCTCGTCGCGAGGTGCGTGTGAGTTCGCGGCGTATAGATGGCGAAGACGTCGACCGCGCGGCCAGCGGACAATGTCAATGTCAACGAGCACGTGAGCTCCGCTCTGGGAAAAATCGATACGCCTCAGTGTCAAACCTTTTCCCGGAGAGAAGGAGCGGAGCTGCCAAGCTATATCTACCAAACGGATCCGGATCTTTCGAGAGGCGATCGCCGTATCCTCGATCGCGACGACTCCATCATAATCGCCTTTTCTAGCCATTAACTCGACATGTCGCCGATCCTCAAAAAAATCCATGCCAACTTTTCGTTCGATCGAAATCGTCGATCTTCCTTCGACTTTGGAGACGAGACGAGAAGGCTTGGAAGTCCGCGTCGCGAGTAACGAAACGACGTAAAATGGACATTTTTCAACGGGACACCTCGAGGCTGGACAAGGACGATTCCACTACGAAAACGGGCAAGATTGGAAAGCAAAGAAAGACCGCGTTGAACCGGAACATCGTCTTAGGATGATTTTACGCCCGGTCGTATCCTCCGAACTGGAACGAGCGTGAATCCTTCGTGGGTGGAACGACACGGATCGCGTAACCGCCTGATTCGTCTCGCCCAACCGCGCACAAAAAACGCGAACCGACGCTAACGGAGGACAGCAAACGACACAAATAAGGGATGGATGCTGGAGACACGTCAAGGACGAACCTTCGGTACGGTGTTGACGCCCGTCAACGTTCTCCGTTCCTCTCGGCGGAATGGTGCTCTCGCATACCTCGATCGGATCCAGGGCCGTGCCTTCGCCGGATCTCCCGTTATCGTCGAGGGTCGCTCCCCGAATCGGATCATCGCGCCTCGCGATAGTCGACATATTCGCACACTAATGACAACGTGTCCAGGAACGACTGTTATCCGTTGCAATAGGCAGCGCGTACTCCAGGGTTGATGTCCATGAATTTTGGCCCGGGGTGAGGAGGCACGGGACCGCCGCTTAGCTTGGGGTAGCGGAGAAGGCGCCAGCGCAGGCGCGAACGCGCCCACGCGATCCGAGCAGCCCCGCGACCACCTTCCACGCGTTCGATGGACGATCTAAGAGCCTCGGGAGAGCCAGCAACGTCCGATCGTCACGATCTTTCCTCGAGTCCGGAAGAGTCCTCGAAGGTCTCCTAAGACATCGGCCTCGACTTTCATCGAACTTTCGTGCCACTCGTAACTCCGAGTGCTCGTTAACCGCAGCCCGGCCTATTCGTGGCGATAATTACCTTCCTGCTTTCCGTATCTCTTTCTGGTATCCCTCTTTCGCGCAAACAGCCACTTTTTATTATGCCTTGCGAGGGCACATCGATATATCGACTCGACGATTTTCGGTAGCAACGCTTGAGCAGGAAATTTTCTACCACGACCCATACAATTCTTATGATATGGCTTAGAATGGCGTTCGAATTTTTTAACATTATATTTATAAGGTTATTTTATTGACCTCGTATTTATTCATTTACGCTAAATCGATGAATTGTACAGACTTGAACAAGTTTGCAAACATTGCACTTTGCCTTGGTACTTGTAATATCAATCTGGTAAACTCAACTGCTCGTTAAGGTCAGCCGGCCTCTATTTTGTTGTTTCATAGGCCGAGGTATTGTTATAAAATAAAAAAGGAAAAGAGTCGCATATTTGCGACGTCGAGCTCTCAGAATGTTGAAGAATTGAAACGACGCATATACGCGGCGCTGGTAGCCATTTGTGTAAGCCGAGAGACAAGCGATTATCGGGGTCCGATGGAAAAATTCAAGAAATATTCGTAGAAATCTTCGAAAGTCGATCGACATTCGTTAACACGTTCTCTATTACGTCGAATTCACGTTGCTCTCAGGGCGCCACGAAAATATTTTCATTGTTCTAAGCGTGTAATCATGAATTAATATTAATAAACGTGGTTATATAAATTCACGCGGTTATCCATAAGGCTTATCGTGTCGACGGCCATTCTCTAATTAGCAATGATATTCGATAGTCGTAAGCTGACGATGTTCACTAAATTTATACAATTATCTATTTTCAACTGTGGTTATCGATGATCACGATGGCGCGTCGTAGATAAAACGACCTGCGATCACGCGTGACTAACGTGCCGGTCAACGTGCTAAGAAAAGGCGAAGAACCATCGATCGATCCGATTTCCGTTTCGCGCCAATTTCCAATAACTCGCGTAAGCCTCGCGAACGGATCTCGATGAAACTCGAAATTAAAGAGGAAATTCTGTTGCAAAATTCGTGATGGCGATTCCTCTTCGGCGAAGCGATGAATTCTCGCGGTACTCGCGGCCGAGGAGTCGCCGCGTTTCGCCCAATTCAGTAGAAACAAATTCAGTAGATGGAGCCGCGCGAATGGGCGCGATGAGCGCTTATTGTTTCTTCATCGACACCGAGTCGCGTTCAGTGGAACGGTTACAGACGAAATAAAGAAAGAAGGACGATAACTTGGCCGGCGCGCTCGGTTATGACTGACTCCAACTACCGTTAGCGGCCATTAGAGATATTTATTGCCACTTTTTCGTATAATAGGGAAGTCTATTTCGAGATCCAGCGTACGACGATTCGTGTCGAGATCTCCGGCGACGAAAGAAAAAGGACGGAGTCGTGATCGCGAGATTCCCACGCGAGAAACTAGCGCTAGATTCGTCAACGTCGAGAGGATCGACGTCTTTCAACACGTCGAGCGCGTCGCCGGTTACCATTTTTTTTATTAGAACGCCGAAAATGAAAGATTAATTTTTAGAAAATCTTGCATCTAACGGTGCACAGTGTTAAACCATTTTAAACGTAAATCTGACTCGTCAATGCCATCTGAGCAGTGGTTGTCCGATTTTTAGCAATTTTTGATCCCAACAATTTAACATTTTACGACTGTATTGTACATTTTAACTCATACGACGAAATAACGGATGCAAATTTTTATTTTTTGTTGAAAGAAACGAAGTCCTGTTTTAATTTGTTCCTATCGACCGTAGCCAAGGCGCCACGGTAGTCACCCGTGACCGCCAATAAGATAAACGCTCCATTGAGAAATACATCTACCTGTCTTACATCACCAGTTTATTATTATTTTGCCATTATTTGCTTCGAATAATACAAATACTCCCGTGGCGTTCCGAGTGAACATGTGATGCGAACGTAATCGTCGAAACGAGTACGAGCGAGGCGAATAAACAGCGAACAAGAAAGAAGACGACTCACTTACTTCTTAGCTGATTATCGTGTATGCAACGGGTAACGGTCCGACTTACCTGTAACAGAAAGAAAATATATTAGGTTCGTTAATCGAGTAACAAAAAAGTAAAACGATTTACACTCGTCGTACCATACAAGAAAAAATGGAATTTAACCGCGAAGAAGATCGCAAGAACTCGATACCCGAGAACGTTACAGTTATCTTGAACAATTTGTACGATAAACGTACGCTAGTCGACGTTGATTAACTAAAAATAGCAGCGGCGTTCAGCAGTTCGTATTTACACTTGTTCAGCAGGCGCGAGTCACGGAGGTTTCGCGTAGATACGTCGCACGAGCTACTGACCTTACGACCTTCCAAGTTCGTAGCGAATTTATTGACGATCGACGTAACCTCGTGGGACAAGACGGATCCGTCATCGAAAAGACTCGAAAAGTGACGATTTCAAGGACTCTTCTCCCAAGGAGCATGAAAAATCGATTTAAAAACAAACGAGAAGCCTTCCGTCGATCCCTACCTACCTGCTCGTCTACTTGACGGCGCAACAATCGCACCCCAATTTGGCAAACCCTTTTGGATTTCCAAAGCGCTGCTTCCAGCCGAGTTCGAATCCGGCTGTCGATCGATCGAGCGAGATTCGATAGGTCGACGCAATTTCGCGCACGATAACGTTATCACGGGCGCATCGATCAGCGCGCGAGCAGTTTACCGACCCGCCAATTACCTATCTTACCGACGCGTCACGGAATTCGCGAGGGGACGGTGGCGCCGCCTTCGGCCGATCCGTGGAATCGCCTGCTCGTGCGCGAGCCAATGGGACGCAGGCGCGCGCAGCTCGAAACCGTCCGCGAAAAGGAAGGAAGAGGAAGGGAGAGGGAAGAGACCGAGCGCGTCCAGGTACCTTGGAAACTCGGCAGCTACCCACCGACCCACCTACCCAGCCACCTACCAACCGAGCTACCTATCCACCACCACCACCACCACCACTTACCTAGCTATCTACCGGGTCGTTGACCGGGCACGAAGGAAAGTGGGACGCACCGCGCGCTCGCTAATGCGCGGACTCGAGGCCTTGAGAGATCACTGACGCACGCGTCCGCGCGTTATTAGGCGCGTCCTTTCTTTTAGCGAAGTCGTAGGTTCGTGTGTGCTTGCGTTCGTGGAGGATCTCGTGCGAAATACGCACGTGAAAAAAAGGCGAAAATAGGGTAGAGAAAGAGAGAAGAGAGAGAACAGGAGAGAGACGAATGGCATTTAGTTAGATTGCTTCTTATCACGGTTGATACATGAAATCGCCCGACACGCTCGGTCGAGGAATCTTTCACTTTCCTTTGAAGTTTAGAATCAGCTAAATGTACTGGCTCGTCGGGAGAAGACCAAATTAGCATCGCACAGTAAGTTGAACATCT
>JAITYT010000702.1:131831-143348 GCA_025433975.1 Liostenogaster flavolineata | reverse complement strand
GGGGGGGGGGGGGGGGGGAATTTAACAGCTAGGAAGTCCGATATTGAAATCCTACGAAGACTGCAGTCGAAAATCTTCAGGAATATCCTTAAAATTAATACCAACGAGAAAGAAAGAAATTTCTTCAGACAGCGCAATAAGAAATTCAAGCCAAAAGATCTCCTTTAATAGATTTTCAGAACGAAAGTTGGAACAACATCTAAGAGATACTCGAGATGGAGTGATTGGAAACTCGCTCTGATCTCCGACAACGTCTTCTAACACGCCATAAAAATTACCAAATACCGTATCAATGGCGGATTGTAATCGGTCGTAGCGATAAAAAGAAAACTTGGCAGTTTGCCGTTTTCCCGCGGTTGCTCGAATTAGAGAAGAGCTTGATTCGATTTTTTCTTATTTTCTCGATCCTCCGCGAACGGTGAAAGACGACGCGAAGACAGCGACATCGACCTTGAGAGCGACTTGGACGGTTCGGTTCATGCGAATTTGGAACGTCGGATTCGTAAGAACGAGGTTACGAAATACGACGAAAAATCGTCGAGTGGAGCCAGCGATAAGAACTCGATCGTGCCGATTGCGAAAAGCAGGGCCGCGAGTACGCGGCGGAAGCCGATCGACCCATCGAAATCCCATCGAGGCCATCTGGTATGTCGGCGACGACGACGAGGACGCGATGCAACGTCGTCGATCGGTGCCTCTCGGAAAGTGAAAGCACGTGGACGCGTGTTGTAAGCGCTTCATGGTTACACGACGCCCCGAGCTACGCTTCGGTCATTTCGATTCTCCTACGCGTCGCTCTCTCGTCATTTCGTTCGAATGGGTGCATCTTGGACGAGCCAGAGGATCCCAAGCTTAGGTCCAACGCGTAACACGTAAAGGAACGACGAGTGCACTTTTTCGCGCAGCTTGCGTAATAATCAGCGAAGTAATCGTACCGACCCCTGCTCCGGATCCTCTCGATGAATTCCGTAGGAATAAAAATCGTCCAGTCGTCAATTTCGCGCAAAATTCAAAATTTGAAGAAAAATTCGTTTTGACTTTATAAGTCGAAAGTATTATCGAAAGACTATAAAAAGATCGTCTTTCATTTTCATAAAAAAAAAAAAAACGAAATTACTTTCCGGACAACCTGATAGAAGCACGATTTTGACATACGAAAACAAATGCGACGGCAATTCTCTCTCTAAATCGGAAACATTGTTCAGGAAAAATTCGAAATATTCCACTTAGAAAATCGATAGTCGATTTGGATCTTTCGACGGCACCGAAGCTATTATTAGACTTGTCTCCGTGAAGATAGAGCAATTTCGATTTTTCCGAGCTTCTTGCGTCGTAATCGCACGAGCATTGGAATTACGCAAGGCGAAGAGTGAGACGGAAGGCGAAACGAGTGCAACGTCGGATCGTGGGTGAGCGCCGAGTTACGGTCGAGCGAAATGGCAGATTGATTCGTCGGATAAGAGAGCGCCGTGAGCGCGAATAGAGAAAGCTCGTCGTTTCCCCTCGTGGATTTTACCTCTTTTACCTCTTTCGCGCGGGGCGTCGCTCCGATCGTAAAACCGTCGAGCGGTGCGTCGAAGCGGATTCGACGTACGGATGGTTCGATTCCATCGGTTCTTTTTTAAGTTGAAACGACGCTCTCGATCGTTTTCGCTCGTAAGGAATTGCGAAAGCTGGATGATTCGACACATTCGCGAAATAAAATCGACGGAACGTAATTGGGTTATCTCGATTATTCGTTCGTATTATCTAATTAATTCTCGAAGAAAAAGAAAAGATCTTCGATCTCGTTTCTATCCTTTCTTTACAATATCGTTGCTATTCTATTTTGAAATGTTGTTTATAAAAAAAATTTTTCTTCAAAATCGGCACGAACTTTCCGGACAACCCAGCACCTTCCATCGCTGAAGAAATAACGGAATTTTTGAAAAGATGTAAAGCTTGACTGGAAAATCATCCCGATAACTCGGTCAAAAAACTGTACTCATCGGATCAACCTAGAAGGCTACGGAGGAAACATGCGATCGACCTTCTACTTTGTTATACAAAATCACTCGCGCATTATTCATTCAACTTAATTATAACGCAATAGAATAAACATGTAATAATTACGTATGCAAGGAATACGCAAGACTGATTAATGGCATTCTTAGCAACATTTCTCCGATAATCACAGCAATATTTTCAAAATTTACCAAACGTCCAGACTTCATTGACGAAATTGAATCGACAAATTTGTAATTTGAAATTTGAATTCGCGTAACGCGAAGAGACGAGCAACGTTACAATTCGTCGAAAGAATCGCAGTGGCATGGAGACGAGGCAAACTTTAGGCGCGTTAGCGCGTCTATCGTTCAACTTTCAAGCGACGCTTCGTATCGCGGCTCGAGATCGTTCCAATTGCGCGGAACACACGACGTACCTACGTGCGTGAATGCGACTAGATGTGTGGGTGCGCAAGTAGGCACGATGAGGAACGACCGTAGGTAGATCTAAACCTTTCGAATGGCGAGCAATAACAACACGATAACGCTACTCCCGTTTCCCACTTCCACTTTTGTTTCCGTTGCCCGCCCTCCTCTCTTGCAGTTTCTCGCATCGATCGAGCGTTACGCAACAGGACTTTGTTCCACTAACTCGGTCATCTCGAACGGATCTAGCTGAAACGCTCGAATCGCTGGAATGTCACGACTAAAATGCATTTTAATCTTTTTTCGATATCAAATGCGAGAATTCGTCCTCGACCGGCCATCCCTAAATCCGCCATTGGAGAACGTATCCATTCTATGTCGACACATTCGAGTGTTCGTTCAATTCAACTTCGCAACTTGCCAACGATTGTTCGCACGAGAACTACAATTTCGTCAAAGAACATTTTGTGACGCTTTGCCACTTACGATGAGAGCTGCACGCGAAGCGTAACTTCCTCTTGGATCGTCCAGCCGTGCGCGGCGATGCGAAGTAACGGATTACGAGAAGACCGAAACCATCGATCGACCGTTAGAGATTTTTCCGAGTTAAAGTCGTCTCGAAGGGACATTTTACCACCATGAAAGGGTGACCATTGCGCCGAGGAAGGTAAAATGACGATTTCGATAGTTGAAACAACCAATCGAATGCTCGACTGTTGACCCAGTCGATGCTTCTAAACGTTAAATTTCCCCTCGATGTTTCTTTTCGCGTGATCGAGAATCGACAAATTCGGCGAAGCGACGGGAAAAATGTCGCTTTGAAAAACTTTTTTCTAGCCAGCTTCTTTATCGCCAATTATTATTAGCGTGGATATTATTTCTTATCTCGGTATCCAATATTTTATTATAGTAATTTATTATATTTTATGTGGCGTATTTTATTATAATAAAACAGTACTATCGTAAGTATTATTATATATTTCTATTATATATAATAATACGATATTACTATAATAAAATACACTATATAATAAATATATATTAATATAATTACTAATTATATTACCATAATACATTATATTTTTCAATAGTATAACGTAAAACAGGACTAAAATTACTACTTATGTGTAGCGGCTTGGCAACAGTAGCCGAATATAATAACCGAGAGAATTATTAAGAAGTAACCTCGACGTAAACAGACGCCGATACGATAGCGGCATTGGCGCGGCTCCGCTCTTCCAAGGTGTACGCATAACGTTTAGACTCGCGCGATTCTTTATTTTGTATTCTCTATAACTGTTTCTTGTTATTAATATCGCTATTTTTATTATTATAATCGAGGTTCTAAAAAACGAGTAGTTATCATTAAATGTGATTTATTGTGGGGAGGTGATTCATTGTCTCGACTAAAAGATAAAAAAAGGACCAAGAAAGGACACCACCTACACACGTTATCGTAATTAATTAGATTTTTAAATAGTACAACGTATTTGAAAAACGCGAAGGCAACGACGTGCAGCCACCGCGTGTGCAGAGGGATCCGCGGCACGGTTGACCGACTTAGGGCTCGCGCCGGAGGGTTCGTCGTCCTCGTGACCCGATATCGTCGACTCTCGTCATCGGGGGTTCCATCGGCATCGAGAAGGGCCACGGCGCGCGGTAGGTAGACGTCGCCTTGGAAAGGAAGAGGACACCGATGACGAGGGAGCGACGGGGAAGAACCGAGGAGATATCTCGTGACGCGAACGCTTCTTCCCACGTCAGGCATGCGACCTCGAAGGAACAAGGGGCGCAGAATCGTCGAACATTCGGCGAGCGACACGCGGAATCGTCTCGATTCGACCTTCCATCGAGCATTTTGGGTAGAGTTTTTGCGAAATCGCTCGTGAAAGTAGCTTTAACCAAAAATACGTCTCTCGGTTCTAATGGAGTATCGGGCGATTTTTAACCGATCCGTGCCTAAAAGTGCCAACGGTTAGCAGAGTCGAGCTGACTGCACTTTCGGATTTTGTCAAGGCGTATCTTTATCGTTACGGTTTACCGAGGTTCTACGAAACTGAAATAAGGTAGCGTAGAAGTTTGCAGATGTATATTTTATAATATTATAAAGAAGCATTGCGTAAACTGTAAGTATATGTCTAGAAAATTATAATTTGGATAAGAGAAAGTGAATAATATAAAAATATATTAGGCATGTAAATATACGTAACTTTTACGTACGTAATGAAAATATTGAAACAATGCTTTGAGATGATTTAAAAGCGCTACTTTCTCTACTTATGCTCGAACGAACGCCATAATGAGACTAAACGAGTGAAGACGAGACTTAACGCAAATAAATGGAAAAGAACGCAATCGCCGTTTTTATCGCGCCGCTCGGCAAATCTTGATACACAACAAGAAAGATTCATACGCGTACGTTCAAAATAATCTTATCAAATCGCGAATACACGAATATTTCGGATTTAATTATTACGTTTACTAATACAGTTGATTGCGGTGGTCGTACTTTCCTTGTTTGCATTTTTGGGTAGCACACGCTCAGTCGATTACTGCTTAAGCAAAGGAAATTTTTTTCAAGCGAACTCCTTTAAGCCGTGCGCATATTATTTCTCATCTCGATACTCGATGTTTTGTATAAACCTAACTATTTCTTTTTTACTGATTTAACGTATTTCGAAATTTAAGTTCGAAACTTAAGAAAAGTAAGAGATTTGCGAATAAAAGGCATCTACGCGTCGAAAGCGATGGAACGAGCAAGAAACGGCGCGAAACGCATCGCTTTTCGACCCTTCTCGAGCACGAATCTCGCGATCGGCTCGATAACTCGATCGCCGTGCCGGATACGCTCGAGAATACCGATTAAATCCAACGACTCTCCGCGGCTAAACGCGTAACGAGCTTCGTAATCGGTATCTTGATAATCGCGATTCGTACGACGAGAGTTCGTCACGGATCACCGATCGCGTCCTTCGGAGCCGGAATCCGCAAGACCCTCGCGTTCTTGGTTCATCGACATCGAACGAGGATAATCGCGCGCTCCTCCCCTCCTTCGAGAATCTCCCTTCGTCCTTCGATCTCCACCCTCCTCGCCTTCGTCGTCCTTCTCCCGACGGCTCCCTTCGAGTCGGACTCGTCACCCGCCGTCGATTACACGATTTATGCGTCATTGCGAATTAATCGCGTGCCACCTTTTATCGGCGCTTTGCCTTGAAGGAGCGGCAGGCAGCCACGATCGAGGTCTATCGTAAACTTCTGTTCGTTTTTCAATTTAAAGAAACCGACGGCTTTTCGATAAATTAATCCTTTTTTTTGAAATTTTTTGCCGGATAAGTTGTATATTGAAATTATGTTTTAATTGAAATATTTGATGATATTTATTTGAATATATTTGATATTTCTCCAAATGGGTATCGGTATGAAACGATGGATAAAATCGTTTCAATGAAAAAGAATAGACCGAGTAAGTAATAGATGGTTATTGTAATCTCTCAGTTAGATATTTATGTACGGTATTTCATTGCGATGTAAAAATCAAACCAAAAATAACGCTTCAAATATGACAATTCTGTTCCGTCAAACTTACAGACAAATTTCAAATTTGTTCGCTTGTTGTAAAGAAACGAAGCGCAGAGTACGCACTTCCTGTTACGCACGATATTGACCGATATAGATATCCAGAATGAAACTAAACTGTCCATTACGTTTGCTCGCTAAGACGATTAATCATTTATCTTACGAAATGAACGATGCAACAATGCAAATGACCAAGTCTTGCGATGGATGTTCCGTCAGAAATCGTGAAATCATTTTACATTTCCGACGGTTCGTCGGTTCTTATCGATGAACTTTCCGAGGGAAGTAGCATAACGAAATTTTAAAAAAAGGCATCGCGTAAAGGCGTGCGAAATTGACCGATTGCGAGACTGCGTATTCCACGCGCGAAAACCTACTTTCGTTCGCGATACGACGAAGAAAAGCGCACCGCCAGCGGGAAGAAGGAAGAAGGAAGAAGGAAAGGCGAACGACGAAGACGAAGAAACGCGCCGCGAGGCGCACGGCTTATTATCGCGCTGCGATTGCATCGTCCGTAGAAAGTAAATTGCAATCGCAACGAATGTGAAAGTCGCGCCGTTTCGCACACTTTCCACGAACGATGGGAGTGCGTTCAATTTGCGACGGGAATCTCTCCGCCGTCGGCGATTACGCAACGCTACCTTCCATTATGTCAGAAAGAATGATCGATAGTTGTCGCGATTGATACGTTAGAAGCGATTATTTTTGTCGACCTAGAAGGCAAGACTGACGCAACTTGAACGAAACTTATGGCAAATTTCAAAGGTGTATCGAAATTATCAGGAGAAAAATAATAATTCTTAATCGAATCACTTTTTGCAACGAAATTCCTCGTCGAATATTGGCTTGTCCGGAAAGTTCGTGCCGATTTTCGGTTTTTTAAAACATTTATTTATTATTTTATTGTTTATATTATATTTTTTATTATATATTTTATTATATATTACATATATATGTTTTTTATTCAAATAGCGTCATATCGAAAGGGTTAACATCGCGATCACGCGCCCGTGCTAGTATCAAATCAAGTCGATCGTTATTCGACACTTCTTCTCGTACAAAAAGCGAATCATGGTGTCGAAATCTCTTTGACCTGTTTTCACGTCGCCGAACGACGATCCGATTGATTTCACAATGAATACGGAAACAGCGATGTCATCCTCGCATCGCAAAATTGCAGAATAAAATCGTTTTTTGACGCTTAGCTTTCCAGTAGAGTACTGTCGATTCGTATAAAATCGGGATGAACTACTATTCGTAGGGAAAATCATTCGACGTAAAGTTCAAAAATTGTTTCTGTCAAGGAAATAAGAGAGTTTAGAGTCGTGTTCGTAATACTATTATAATTTACTATAATTCGAGGTATTTGTTTAATCGAATTTTCAACGACTTCGTTCCATCGATCAATCTTTGGAATAACGCGTACCTAGGCTCGAAAGATGGCGGATATTGCACGAGCTTTGCTTTTGACGCCGACTCGAAGAGGAACAGCCGAACGGTAATCCTTCTCCTCGTGGAAAGCTCGCAATAACACCCGCGACTTGGCCAATCATAAATCTTGATTCTTGGCGTCGTAGAGCGTATCGAGCACTACGTCGTATCAAGGTCGACGCCGATGACGCCGCTGATTTTTTTCCTTCTTCTTATCCGGACACGCGGTTCGTTGCCCTCGATAGACACGGCGATTTTTATCGGTCGTTGCGATCAGCGTTCGACACGTTGCTTTCTTATCGTTAAATCGAGGATTATTCTTTAATTCCGTTGACACACTCCTTGCTCTTTTCAATGTTGATTAAGATACTTCGATTCGGAGATATCCCTATCGCAGGTAAATCTAAACGTTGCTTTGACAGTGATAGTGAACGTAAATATTCGTAGAAAATAGGCTAGGTGTGTGAAAGTAGACGTACGTCTAAAAAAATAGAGATAACGGAGCGAATTTCCCTCTCTCTCGAGCGAAGCGAATATTACTGCGTAACACAGTTAATTTGCCAGAAATAAAAGTACATTTCAATCGCTGCAATTTCTTCTCTAATGCGATAGACGTTACGTCGATTAAGTGTTTAGTACGGTAATCATACTTCGTGAGTGCTCGCGTAAGTAATTCGATAACAACGATAGCCGACCTTATTTTACAAGTTTCCTGTTTGTTACACGGCATAATTAATAATTCATTTTTAAAAAGATCTCTCTGAGGATGCGCGAGATACTACCGGTTTTAATATAATCGTAAGCCGTCACAGAGAAAAGTAGAGATATAAATATCATCCCAGCATCGAAGTACGTTCCATGGGAGTAGCGAAGCGTCAATGTTAACGAGACTTCTTTTCCCAAGGTGAGAACACTCGACAAGAATCTTTCATCCAAATTCTAACGACGTAACGGATGGAGATGGTACCTGCGTAAAGCGTTCTTTTTTTTTCGCGAAAAATCGCATTTATGTACGTACAATACGAATGACGTCACAATAGCTGTTTTCGCGAAACTTTCGATTTAGTAACTCGCCATTCGGCTTCGAGCGTCTCCACGTACTTGACTTTACGTAATGACATGGTAGAAGAACGTGGCATGATAACGATCGACGTACGATTATGATTTGACTTATTCGTTGTTACGTTCACGACGGCAATGTTTTGCAATTGATTTCATTGTATTAGATTGTTTGTTGTTTTTTCCCAACAGTTTTTCATAAAAACAACATAAAAAATAAAAACGGTTCGAACAACCTAATATATTAAAAATGTACAATGCATGAAAAGAGGAAGACACAAACGGCCGATACGAAAGGGAGAATCCTTACGATATTATAGCGAGTATGGTCAATATTCGACGCATTATTTGTCCTAAAATATAATAATACGCCGTTTTACGTTTACGACTCAAATGTATCGTTAACGCTTAGTAAAAGAGCTGTAAAAGGAGTGCACGACACTGAAATGTGTGTTACCAGGCGTTTTTAGATAAAAAGTACCGTTTTACGAAGTCATATCGCTTCCTATTTTCTTCCACTCCTTCCATTTCTCCCAGCCATTTTTAAGTTTAACCATACTTTCGAATTTTTCGTAGGTTAAAGAAAGTTATTTCGACGATTTTAGAAGCTCGCAGAATGATAATGGAAACTGGCGTGACGGCAAATACGTTAATGGTCGAGTGGAGAAGTATAGTACGAAAACGAAAACGAAGATAATAAAAGAGGAAAGTCTTTTTTTTGACAGAGTCAATGTGGCAAGGGGTATTTCGCGAAAAACTCTCGTCGCTATCGGAGTCAATAGCTCGTAAAGCTCCGAACCTAATTGTACCGTCGAGAGAGGCAAGAGTTTTCTCGTCGTTTTCGTCTTTCGATTCGCGACAATAACATCGTCCAGACAGTCGAGTAAAAAGGGTAAAGTAGACTTCCAGTGGCATCGAAGGGACAAAAACAGTTCCGCTGACCCTGATGCAAAAGTGAATTTTATTCGAGGGTAATCCTTTCGCCAGTCCGTTCCGCTCGTAAAGGGCGCAGAAAGGAAGCTACGGATTTTGGCCTTCACCCTTTGGGTACCGTTGGTATCGCACTGTCGTAACCTTAACGGTATTAAGACGAGCGGCAGAAAAAGGAGTCAAGCGTCAAACGTTCTTTCTCGTTTCTTTACCCTTTTCATTTTTTGCGCGTCTTCTAACCCTTTTTCCGTCCTTTCGATTTTTCACAATCCTTTCCTCTTGTTTGACTTAACGGGATTTATGATACGCGAGAGAAAAAGGAGTCAAGCGTCGAACGTTCTCTCTCGTTTCTTTACCCCTTTTCCTTTTTACGCGTGTTCTTTCCTCCTTTTCATCTTTTCGATGTTTTTCCAATCCTTTTCTTTTGCCTTTCCGCCTATCGTCGTGCAACGGAATTCGCACGCGACCCTTACTCGACACGAAAATCCAAAAGAACGAAGCGTTCTTTTTTACCACTGATCAATATTTTACCCACCCTGGTGTCCCGTCACTCTTGGCCCTACACTACCGAAAACTCGTGCGATGAATAATGGGACGGGAAAAAAATAAAAGTCGCGCGAGATGAAATATTGCTGGGACGAAGGAGTTAATTGCCCGAGTCTCGCAAAGCGGCAGGATAAAAAGGTAAAAAAAAAGAGAAATAAAAATATATAACATATAATGGCGCAGCTTTCGCGCGTCCGAAGGATTCTGCTGGAGTGCAGTCGAGCTCGTTTAACCGCGCTCCTACAATTCAGATCTACAATTTATAAAGGGTACCTTTCGGTCGAGAGGAACGAACTTTTTCGATGATTTTCAACATTTTCTGTCAGTTCTGCCACGCTCTTGAAAAACTCTTGAAAAAAAAGTAACGGAAAAAATCGACAACCCAGCTAAGCGTTTCGGTTAAATCTTTCGTGACCATTTCGTACATTTTTTGCGTACGTTCGCTTCGACGAAGTTCCAATAAAAAATCGTACGGAACCAACCTTCCATTTCCTTTGAAAAATAACCGTAATATGTATCGAGTCGTAGCGTTCGAAAGACCCGCTTTTTTTCTACGATCCACGTTTTACCAACGTAAGATGCAAATGGATCGTCGATTCCGAAGTATCATCGACGTACATATCATGCAGTCATTAACTTTCGAGCGGTTAAACAAAATACGCACGTCCGACCGGCCGATTTTGTTTCGGTTTAGACCGTCGCGCGGGAGTATCTGTGCTTTTATCATGCTTAGATAAAACTTACGGAACAACGCAACTAGTCTTACTTCAATATTAACGCATTAAAGACCGCTCACGAGTTTTCTCATATTGTACGTACCCGTGTTTTCAACGCGCTGTCTTTAGATATGGTTCCTCTTCGTAGAGAAAAATGTTTCACACAAAAATATCTAAAGCGCATCCTATTTTACAATTTCTAAAAAATTCCTACGAATTATTTCTTTAAGTAAAAAAGTTATTATAATTATTAAAAAACATAATTTTTTACAGTTTTTACAGTCATTAATAAGTCATGACAACTTTAGAACGTACAAGTACGTATGTCTTACAGATTTCTTTGCGGTCCTTAATGTGTTAAATAACAAACGACTGTTTTTATAACGATACTGACTGTTTATCATCGTGACGACCGATTTGCCGTCGGGTCGACGACGAAAGCCGATCATATACTATCATTTTTATTTTACTATCTTATTTTTAATTTTATTTATATATATATTATATTAATTCATTTTTAAATAATAATTTCTTCTTATTATTATTATTTATATAAGATTACAGGCTAGCGATCGGTAAAGTGTCGAAAGATGATCCTCCGATAAGCAGGCCGGGAGAAAAGGCGAGCAGGAAGAGAAGCGCCATACGTTCTCGCAGAAGTTCGGGTCGCGCTCGGTGTGTACGGAGCCTCCTTTCGGCGGTGCGCTGGGCGAGTGGGTGGTGGGATCGGGCCGATATGACGCTGCCGAGGAAGGGGTGGTCAGGGAAGACCACGAGGGAGATAGAACGCCGCGAGGGGAAGGAGGTTGGCCGCAGGCCGCTGGACGGGAGGCGAGAGCGTGACGTGG
>JAITYT010000702.1:80664-113942 GCA_025433975.1 Liostenogaster flavolineata | reverse complement strand
TTTTATACAGAGCAACACAAAAGTGTTCATCTTCACTAATCCAAAACCACTTGTCTTACATATATATTAAATTAAATTAAAATAGGAAGGAGTTAAAGCGATCGTACCATTCGTCCGTTTTCCCCTTAAAAAATGCCATGGCATCGAATTATTTTAAATTGTAAAACGCAGCTACTTTTAAGTACTCCAAAACAGCAAAATTGCGCAAGTCATCGAAATTATTTCGAGTAAATAAAAACCTCAGAAATTTGTAACCGCGACCGTTGATGTAGAACAATCGAAGTGCTATCGCGTTGGTTGATGATGTTCAGCAAATTTGTTCCCTCGTTTGTTAACAACAAGCTCCCTGGCGATTACCAAGGCGACTAAACCGTTGAATCGCAGGATCGTTTGGTGGCACATTCGAAAAATTATTTGATAATTCGAGTACAGCCTAGTTTAAACGTGGAACGATAAACGCGAGTAGCTCGATATTCCACGATACATCGATCGACGAGAATACCCTCGATTTTCTCAAAAACCAAATCGTCGTAGAAGAAGAATAAAGTCGAAAGACGAGAAGGTCGACGGCGACGAAGGAGAAGACGATTTACGAGCACGATTGGCAGCGTTCGACTCGAACGAGTTCACGGGCCATTGCGTGCGCTCGTAATTAAAAGAGAACAGCACGGAATTCGCGGGAAGATCGACTTAGAAGGTCGAAGCGTGCACAACGTCGCCCCGTCGTCAATTGGGGCGAATTGGGTTCACGGTTTATCGCCGCGCGACGTCCTTCTTCTCCTATTCTCTCTCTCTCTCTCCCTCTTTTCTCCCGAGCTCCATCTACTCGTCACGAGTTTCGAGTTCGAAAGCGAGCTCACAAGTTTCGGCTTCGAAAAAGCCCTAACGCGTCCCGAGGATCCGTGGCACAGGGCTACGCGTTAGCTGCGTGTGTTCCAGGTGATCGCGATCGTTCCTTCGTGATCCACCTCGTTTTTTTGTTCGATTCTCCATCAAAATCTTAGGAAAACGGAGAGAGAGAGAGAGAGAGAGAGAGAGAGAAGGAAGAAAAACGGAGAAAGGCAATGAAATCCTAGATCGCTCGAAAAGAAAGCGCCAGGGTGGAAAGACGGAGGAAATGGCGCGTAGGCGCTCGTAATTTTCCTCGATCGAAAAAATCTCGAACGAGTTATTCCTCGATGATCGGGGATCGCGCTCTCGCTTTCGGTCTTATCTCTGGATTTCTCTGGCGCGCTCGCTACGTCAGGCAACGATATACGGACCGCCTTGTCTCGCTTCTCATAGATTCGACGCGGAGTCGCGTGGGCTGTCTTAGCTCGAGTGGAAAACGACCCTCGATTCGACTAATCGCGTCCATTAAATGTTAAAGCGCGGCTCGAAAGGAAAAAGTCCGCGCGCATTCCTTAGGTTTCCTTTGCCTCTGTTACTTCTGCTTATTCTCGTTGCTTTCCTCTTCTCTTCTCTTCTCTTCTTCCTTCTACCACCCTTTATCCGTTTGGTAGAGGGAGAACGAGCGCGCACGTCGACGATTTGTCGCCTAGCGATTCGTTAACCCCTTGGTTAGGCTAAACGGCTTCAGCCGCGGACATCTATCGATCTTTTTAAAATATATTACACGCAGCTAAATCATTGATGTGTAAAAACAAAAGAGATCCATGTGTAAATAAATTTATGTATGTACATTTTATAAAATCTGAAAGAAATTTCATTGAAAAACACGAAAATTTTTTTAAAATAGGAGGTATGAAAAATGCAAACATTTTTATATGCTTAAATAATTACTGTAAATATTTTTTCTCCCAACAATATAAAAATAAAAAACCAAAATTATTTTGTTATGTTTTTCTATTATATATAATTCAACCAAGATTGACGTATTGATCTAAAATTTCGAATCGATGTCCAAAAAATAGTTTAAAGGTAAAAACCATTTTTTTTTTAATTTTATCAGAATAAGTTCGTCGTTGTGTCTTTAGAAGCACAAGAAGACATAAAAATGACCTTTTAAATCATCAAAATGGGTGGATCGACTCCCCGTCAACTGAAAGATAAGGAAAAATAGGTCCCCAACTAAGGGGTTAAGATAACGAATCGAGAAACGTAGGAGACCGAACCACGCGACATCCAGCTAGCTTCTTGTTCTCGTCGTAACGGACGACTGAATCTCTATCGCAACGCGAAAGTTACGTTAACGTTGTGCCACCGCCACCAGGAACCCACCCCCGTGCCGCCCCACGCCACCTTCGAGATAGGTTTCGCAGCGCCGGCTGTCAGCCGTTAGCTCGCCGCTCTCGCCCAATTAACGAGGCAATCTCATGAATAACGGAACAGAAGCTTGCGACACGAGAGTGCCGTCGTTCTTCCCGAAGGGAGACGCTCGCGGGGAAAGTTTGCCGAGTAAAAGGGACGATCGAATCGTAGAAACGCGTGGCAACGTTAGTTTAGTCGATCGAAATCGTCCGATCGCCCTAACCAGTCATACGCGTCAATCCAAATCTCTATAGCGGTGCGGTCGACGTGTATACAGGTAGCGAATAATAAAAAATTATTATTCGATATAAACATTCAATAAAATATTAATAAGAATATTATTTGGCGGTATGCTTCCTCTATATTGCCAATGTAACTTCCACGATATTCTCCTATAGCATAAATGAGATGCACGTGCTGTAAGTTTTTTACCTATTTTCTAGGTTACTATCAAAATCATGTATTTTCTTCTATGCGAATTGCATTATTTTTTGACAATTTTTAAGTTTTTAATAACAATAACTAAGAACGAATTGTTAATTTTTCATTACGTAAAAAAAGTAATAAAAGAACAATTTAACGTTAGTTCAACGTCTATACTCGTCATTGTTTGATTTTAATTCCGCATTCTGTGAGAGATTTCTGAAACTAAACTCCGCGATTAAGAGGCTAAATGTCGTTCCAGATCCAGCAGTCGTGATTTTTTCGTGTTTCGAAGCCGATTCATTAGCGATATATTTTAAGTATCCTCGGTATCGTTCCGATCGCGACTCATTCGACTGCTTGTCCACTATCGAGCGTTCCACTGTATCTCGAGACAGTGAAATACCGCTTATCGATTCGCGTCCAATACGTCGATAACTGATTAAATGGCGTGTCTCGACCGAGGACGTTGCTTGCGCGTGCGAACGAACGAGTGCCGATTAAGAGACTTCGTAAAATCGTATTACGATCTTGGATCGCGTCGCCGTTCTATGCGGCCGTTCGAAAGCTAGATGCGTTTCGACCTAACGTGGGTATCGAGACTGACAGGTTAACATAAAATTGGAGAATAAGTTAGGCGAGTGTACGGAGAAAATACCCACGCGTGAACACTCGATACATTTTTCAATGAAAATGAGAATAGAAAGGTATACGATCGTAAGGCGTTGTAAGAGCAATTATTACGAATTTGTAATTCTAATTTACGATAAACCGTTCGCGACAATTTCCACTACGACATTACGTGGGAGTAAAAATTACAAATGAATAAATTAGGATTTCTTTATACATTTTCACGTAACGTCATCGAAAAACTTTATTAACCCTAGATTCATAAACATGCACGGGAGATACTCTCTTCGTAAACATTTGTATCTCAGGCGAACATATCGTATTGATGATTTTTATTTTATGGAATACAAGGAGCAGTAAAACACGCTTTAAATCTGAAAAGTTGTTTATCAATCATTCATTTTCTGAAATGAAAATAAACACAATAGTTATACAGAGCAATTGACACACAATAAACCGCGCTGATTCGCGCGAAATAAATCACAGCGAATATTTTCTCGAACGACCCTTTCGTCGATAAACGCACGTAGGTACGTAACTATAGTTGCAAACAAGGTACGTATCCATTTCGTCGACTTCAAGCGCCGCATATCTCCCGGTCTTGCATTGTCTCGATGCAAGTATGTGGACCTGCACGCGGCGATATAATAAAATTCGTTTCCTGGTAAGACACGTCGATAGACAGGCGAGACGTGGGTCGCGCTATTCAGAAGCACGCACGTGTCCACCGCTTTTATCGGCCTCCTATCTACGAAATTTGCGCGGTTCGATTCGCTTTTTCGACATTGCGTAACGCCACGACGCGTACGACAGCTCCTGTTTCTAACGTGACCTACAAAATCTTTTCAGAAAGTAAACTGCGATTTCATATTTAGAAATTTGAAAATCGTAATATCTTTCCGGGGATTCGAGGAAAAATCTATTTCGAAGTATATTTCGAAGATATTTGCGAAGAATATCACAAGCCAAGCTCGCGGGCAGAAAATCGGTATTAAATATATAAATTTATTAAAATTAATTAATTTTGAAATTGTTAAATGTTAAATATATATATATATAATAATATTAATATTATTATAAAAATATTAAATTTAAACGTATAAATATAAATATATAAAAAACCGGGATTAAGATCGGTAGCATAACAAAATCCGTATCGCTTTCAGTAACGCGTTACCTTTTCGTAGATATTTCGCAGATTCCAATTGACGACTGATAAAAAAAAGCCGAGATATTAAAACGATCCGTCCCAAATCGTCCAGAAAAATGTTCAGGCGCGAACCATCGATCAAAATCGATCGAGACACGTTTCTGGGGAACCTCCAACCTCTATCGATTTACGAGGATCCTAAAAGATTACAAATGGACGCTTTGATCATCTTTAAGCGGGTTATCATCGAAGTAACGTTCCTATCGACGCGACGTTGATCGATATCGCTATACTCGCTTGGTAATGCGCCGCGTGGAAAAGTGTCCCTGATAAAACTTTCATGAGATCGTAAATCCCCGCGCGGAGCGTTCAATCGATCGATAGATCGATAATAAATACCGCGGTCCAGTCATTACCGGACGGTGAAAACGGCGCGCTGTTACGACATTGGTCGTGGGGTAGGTACGACGCGTACTCAGTCCGGGTGAAAGAACTTTATCTGGCTCCGTGATTATCTCGCGGCAACGACAACATTTCATGCGCTGTAACCGGCCGAAGTAAACGACGCGCGTTATAAGCGTAAAAGTTACGCAGCGCCACGATTTCCGTACTATCGGCCTAGTTTCCTCGCGATCTCGACGCATGGCCGCGTATCGGCGACACGTGCCATCGCCGTCTAATTAGACGTCAGTTCGATTTTCTCCCCATCGCGACTCCCCATTTTTGCGATCATAGACAAGAAGCTTTCAATGATCTCACTTCATACCCGGCAAAATAATTGTGTGTGTAAATACTTTGGGTGAAATGATTAATTTACGATACAAAGAGGTTAAAGTTAATGCTATGGTTTTTCGGATATGTCTTTTAAACCTAGTGTTAAAGACTCGCCTTGATTCGGTCTTACAGTCGCGCTAATATCATCTTTTAAGATCGACTAGGATACTCCAAATGTTAAGACCTCATTTTGAAACGTTTCAGGCGTTAATTCCGTCGCTGCGCCTGGCAATTTGAAGTTAGAATTGCGGTACCACACATAAAACTGCGGAACTACATAAAAATGGAAACAAACGTTTGACTATTTTATTAGTATATATTGTTGTACATTGTTTCCTTTGATAAATTAACAATTTTTTTTTTCTAAAAATCAACGTCTATTTCGTAAGGGACCATTTGACGTACGTTTGGTGTTAAAAATATCCCCTTAACGACGCGATCACTTACAAATATGAATACAACGAAGGTTGTACACCGAAAAGCTACCAACCCGCAATCGATCGAATTTCCTCGTCGAAAGTGAAATTAGAAAGTGTGACAGTCCAGTACAGGCTGCTACGACGAAACGGAAAAGTAACCGGGAAACTGCGTCCCGATTGCCAATTTAACGGTAAAAACTTCAACTTTGCATCACAAAGAACGCGAGGCTCCGATCGCACCGCTCGCGATCTCAATGCAGATTAAACGTAAAACTATGTCAATGACAGCCGAAGTTACGTAAATATGACACTTTCGATGCGTGTACCTTCGTATAGCGCGCGCAGTACGGTCTCAAGACGTCCTTCTGCGCAAAAATGAAAATCTTTTTCCGAAGCGACATTAACGCGAGACGCGAGAAACGAATCTGGAGGAAGAAAAATACGGGAAGGACGACGGGGAACGGAAAGAAAGAGAAGCGTGCGCGAGAAGGAGACGGGAACGGTGAGAGAAAGGGTAAATCGCAGGAGTCGCCGCTGGGTGACGCGGGAGAAAAGGGGTTTGGAAAAGGCTGCGTCGCGCAACGATCGGCGCTCGGTAAAGTAAGGTGCAACGCGTGGACGAAGTTGCAGATGTAATTGCCCAACGAGGTGGAATGTGCACTGGTCAGCGACTCCCAACAACGCTCCGTAGATTCGCCTTGGTGACTTAAGTGGCATTGCCAGGACTGTTACTCCGCGGGTGCTGACATACGCGCGGCACCGTGTGCGTGCCCCCGCGCGCACACGCGCGCCATTGCCAATTGGGAATGGCGGACAGTAGGTAGTTCGCATTGTGTAACGCGAAAATTGAGGTTCGTAACGATATCGGTTACACTTAACGACGATACTCGCAGCGACGGTGAGGTTATTTAGGTGGTTTAGAGGGAGTACGAGAGTCGCCACCTTCGAGAACTTCGTTGGATCGTAAACTTTAGAAATTTACTTCTTCGTTTACGGCCTGATCTCGACGGATCTTACGGTTTAGGTATCGCTTGTCCTTTCTCGATGGACGGATGATGGACGACTTTAAATCATGTTGACACGGACGACGTCGATTGCAGAATCCAGTAGCCGAGGATAATCGCGGAATTTGAGCAGTACACTTTCCCGTTGCTGAACGAGACCAGTGGTATTTGCGATATGGACTAGTGGTGGTGGCGGCTAGGGAAAGGCAAACGCCGATAGATCATGGAGAATCGCCGTGAAAACGTATTTATTCTGGGAGCTAATTACCTGCTTGTTTACGACAGACTTGACTCCTTGATAGACGTAAACATCAGAAGAAGTCATAATGCTAACTTTCTTCGTTCTTTGAACTCGCTGAGATTTTCGAAAACTCTATCATTTCTCTTTCAACTTTCTAAGGCGACGTGTGTCTGCTAATGCGAGCAGTCATTGTTCATGGCTGGATCAACGTGTACGATGACGTAACAAGCAACTTTTCCCCCTTGTGCTTAAAAACCATACAACGATGTGCTCTCGATTTTGCTATCGTATTAATTATATTATAGATACGTATACGTAACCGTTGACATTTGACATGCCTAAACGTAAGAGTCGTTCGACTGAACGTACAAAACACTGAACTGTTCGAAAGCGAACGTCAACAACGATCCAATAACGATTGAATTTGTAACGCGTCGATCGATAAGAAAATCCTTGAAAATCTATGTAGGAGCTAGGCATTTCTACAGTCCGATCGTGTTTACGAAATGAATCTCTGTATGACTGTGCAATGCGAATGCAAGGCCTTTTTACAAAGGACACTATCGTTGCTTTAGTCGTTTAATATTTAGAACAAAAATATAACTGTAAGATATACGTCGCTGAGATCGAATTTCAATATACGCTATTAGAGTCGTGATTTGCTCAGAAGTCCAGAGAATATAAACGAAATCGATTCAATAATTTTAACATAAATTATTTATTCGCAAAAATAAATAATTAAAAATAAATCCCACCAAAGTTATAAATTATTAAAAACAGTCAGCCCAAGTTGGTCCACTCTGTATAATGTGGTGTCCATGTGGTGGTGGTAAAAATCTAAGTGAAATTCAAAATTATTATAAAGATGATTTTTCACAATCACATTCAGGACTGCAACGTACTGCCATAAGATATCTTCTGCAAATATTCCAAAATCCAAAACGCTTAGACACTGCGTCTTACATATTTATTTAATACATTGCAATAGATAGATCATAAATTTTTGCCAAAATCATGAAAAAACGCGAGTATACTTGCGAGCAAGTAATTTTTTCAAAAATCAAGTACTCAAATTTTTATATATTTAGGATGTCTTTTCACGGTTATCTCGTGATATTATTTAATTATTATTGTTATTTGTGATATAAATAGATATACCATATGAGCAGAGTATTTGCATACTATCGAGAGAGAGAGAGAGAGAGAGAAATTATCAAAAAAAAATCTTAAAAGAATTATTTGAAAAGGGGGTTTTGCGTAATGTATACTACACATAATATATGGACCAAACAATTTTTGTAGAAACATTTTTCGATAACTTCGACCTGTCTCTCGAGAGATATTCCATCGTTACCAATCGAACGACACACCCTGTAGATCGTGATCGCCTTCTTCGCAACATCAAATGCACGATCGTTGGAGGTACCGTAATCACGGGAGATCGGTTCTCTTCTCTACGAAAATGCTCTCGGCATTGATCGTTCAACGACCCGCCAGACCAAACAGAAACTAGATTTTCATTTGGGTTATCGATTAAATGCGTTCGTGGACGACGCCATTGCGCATTTGGATTCGCAAACGCACACGCAGCCACGGTCGTTGCTAATCGTGTGTACGGCAACCATCGAATAGTGTTACTCGCTAAGAGTTCACATTCCAAACTCATTCGTGTGCATCGACGTTTGATCGACGTCGAACGCGTTAAGTAGCGTTAGATGACCCGCTACCGTTGGCACACTTTTCCCCTGGCCGATCGAAAATCGCCTGGATATCTCAGCATCGTCCGAAGGAAGCTCCTCCTACTACCGTTACGGTTCAAAGGTAACGGCCACCACCGCGTTTATCTCTTCGGTTATTCCTAACCGTGATACATCGCGTAGTCTCGCGATACGCGTGCTCGTTCAAGCGAGCAGGTGTTGTATGAAAACTTCCATTTTATTCGTCTTCGCTCTGACTAGGGTGCAAATTTCGTGCTGTAGAAGTCGAAAATTTGCGTACCAACTCGTCGTGCGGTCTCGAAAAATGTTTCGGTTCTTTTTTTTTTTCGGGAAAATGTAACTTTGTAGGAAATATAGAGACGTTCGTTTGCGAATTATCGGCCATTTTATCAATCGCTACTTTACGAAGACGTATATGTACATCTTTTGTGAACGAACCGTCGATTCCGATAATATCTGAAATTCGCTTTATTACACAAATTAAGGGATATCGATGAACAATTTAACGCAGACACCGGAGAAAATGCAGAAACCGTCGAGAATAGTTTAAAAGAATCGCCTAGATAGTATCTCGATATACGGCTACTCCATTATGCCAGGTAAAAACGACTTCGCTCGAAGCGGATAATTTAGGATCAACGTCCTCGGGGGACGACTTTCATCTCTTTTCTTTCCACTCCAGAAAATACGTTAACCGCATTACGGATTTGCTTCGAAAAAGCTAGATAGAGAAAGAGTAGAACCGGCTGATATCTGCTATATTTTTGGCCGGTATAACTCCCGAAAATAGATAACGAATTTTTAGCGAAAACAATTTTTCATTTTAACCAGGAAAAACGAATCTTTCTCCCCTCATTGTTCTTTTAGCCAAACAAATGTCACGCGAGTAGACGTACGAAAAATACGAGCATCGTTGGACTCGATGTACAACAATATCGTTATTCGAACAAAACAAAAGTTTGACGTTTGATGAAAATTTAATCGACAACTAAATGAAGATTTTTTTTAGACTAGAAAATTCCTGCTTCTAGCATATTGAACAACTATCTGATCAATATACCCTATCTGCATACGAAGGACAAACTTTACTCCCTTCCTCGTAATACATCTGTAAAAAGTTGGCGAATATAAAACATTTCTTCCTGTTCCGTGAATTTCTTATTCCAATGAACGACGAAATTCCACTGCGTCGAAAATTCGCTCAGGACGGTCAAAATAATCGACCGAAAAAATAATTTGTCCTCGAAGATTTTAAGCGACTTATTTCATGACTGCGTTACGCTAACGCCACAACGAGACACGAAAAACGAGGTAAGGTATTTTCCACGATCAGTTTGAAGCCTCTGCACAACGAACCCCTTTTTCGTCCGACGTGACCTCGAGGTAGGTCGGATTCACTGTCGGTACGTGCATGGATTCTTCCGGCCGCGAATCTCACCTCGTTTCCAACTTTGGATGTAGGGTAGGAGACTTTCCCAAGCCGATCGTTCCAGTCGACCCACCTCGTCGTAGGCTGTCTGCCTACTCCTGCCACGACATTGCGAAAGAAGGACGAGGCCCAGTTACCCACATTCCGTACCGCGCGTATCACTGGCTAATTAAATAGTCGACGATTATCCGTCACCCTTTGCGTTTCTCGTATCGCCACAGTGACGCGTTCGAGAGCAACTCGTCGCTCGCCGTTTCGTCCGAGGCGCGGCGTCGTACCGTTAGCTTTCCAACCCCCGGAAGAACTTCATCGAGGCCTACGACGACGAGCTATGTCTCGAAAGACAGTTCTTTTGGATGGAAGACTTTTTTTTTGAAATTTGAATTTTTGCAGAGTTGTATACAAAGAAGTACAATTTTCGGTAAAATCTATACCATATAAAAAAACTTTCGTTCGATCCTATCAAGAAGAAGCGTGAAAAATTTCGATAAGATCGGTGCATTAGTTCCTGAGAAATCGTGTTTACCGACTTTAAAAATAAAATTTTGAGAAAAAGTTCCGACTGGTCGAGTTTAACGAGAGGAATTTTTAATAGAGCTCCTAGAATTTTACTCCGATTGACTTGAAACTTTGGAAAAATATTCTTGACATGTTGTACTATCCGAGAAAAAAAATGAATTTTTTTTAAACGACCGAACCCATGAAACATGTGTTCCGGCACATTGCCGACCAATCGGACGAACGGAACGCCATTCGTGTCGTTATCTTTCACGACGCTTACGATATGGAAGACACGCTTTCGAGTGTTCGCAGATTGAATATTAAAAAAAAGTACGCGCAAACTGCATCGATATTGTCGATAAAGCATAGATCTTATCGATGACGCCGAATGATTCATTAGCAGTGCGATTCGTGATGTTTATTTAAGTAAGCACGAACGCGTGAGCCTTTATGCTGGATAAAGATTAATCGGCGAAAGGTATTAACCTTTTAGCCACGTATGACGAGAATACTCGTCGTGTCGTTTATCCTTCCATCCTGTATTCTAACAGTACTTCCTTACGGTTCCTACGTCGATGTACTCTCAAGACGATTTCTTGACTTCGTTTTCTTCATTTTATTCTCCGTGAAAGATTAGAAAACATAATTGCTCTTATGTCAAGGAAGCAATGAGAAATTATCCGATCAACAAGTTAACCGAACAGTTTGAACTCTTTAACGCAACGACGAAGAGTATTATTACCACTGTGGTCCCATTTTCAGACACGCGAATTCTCATGACAGACCCACGCGATATCGCGAGTCGCATCCCACGTATCGTCTAATTAGCGACCTTTTAGGTACGGTTTAGACTCACGGAAAAATTCGAAATCAGGTCGACATGGGCCGAGAATAAAGCAAAACGTCCACGTCTCGTTCGTACAACGACGTCATTAATGGAAAATCGATGAAGCGCGCTTATCAGCCTCCGCGATCTTACGTTCGTTTTCCTCTCGGATGGTCAGTTTTGTTCTCTCTCGTAGGTGCGAATCCTTCAAACGGAACCACGAGACAGCGCGAATCGTCAAACGAAGAGATCGTTCCCGTTGGGAACCATGGTCCACCTTGGTGACGCTTCGATCGGTCGTCCGTAGTGATCCATACCTATTAACCTGTCAACTGTCCCGTTGTGCTTTATATACAAATAAACGATGCTTATTTATTTTTGCTTAAAATATTTTTTCGTTTATTTATATATAAAGCACAAAGGAAAATACAAAATTACGTCTGATGTATTTATACGTCCCGCCGGGTTACAGGTTAAAAACAACGATTACGTGCCCGTTGCCTTACGCAATGTCGTCGTCGTCGGCATTAACCCTTCAAAGTCGTCCTATGTGCCCTGCACCGACCCTTTTAAACTTCCCATAAC
This sequence comes from Liostenogaster flavolineata, assembly GCA_025433975.1. Taxonomy (NCBI): domain Eukaryota; kingdom Metazoa; phylum Arthropoda; class Insecta; order Hymenoptera; family Vespidae; genus Liostenogaster; species Liostenogaster flavolineata. The sequence goes on along the minus strand of JAITYT010000702.1, from coordinate 101,992 downwards.
GGGGTCCTACGTGCTACGCATCGATCTCTCACGCAGTGATTTAATTCGCTTTTAGAGGAATCAAATATGATGTATTTATTAAGAAGTTCTAAGTATCTTGCACCATTAACCCTTCGAGTGCCAAATAGACTTGCCCAATTTCACGCGAAAATTGCTAGGCTATTTTACAGAGAAATGTGGACCGTATAAAAAAATGTCGATAAAACCGTTAATATTCCTAACAATTTGCTGAAAATTTTACTGGGTATAGAAAAAATTCTCTTCTTTATTAAGCAGCCCTTGTTCAAGAAATAAAGCAAAAAAACATTATTATGGTAAGTGAAATTAAAACGGCCATTTAAAATGAAGGTAAAAATTATCGCAGAATGAAAACGATAATATGTAATTAACCCTTTGCCGTCCGAATTAATTTTCCTCATTTCCAATAGTCAAGTCGAAATTAATTCTTGAGTTATATCAATCTATCGTCGACCTTGCAATTTTAATCGAGCTTTCGTATATTTATATGCTGTATAAAGTAGAAAGTAAAATGAAATTTAAGGAAATATTTTTTAATTGGAAAAATTGCAAAGAAAGATGATGTCGAGCCAGACTCGACGTTGGACCGCAAAGAGTTAAGCTTGTAAATTTTGTCGTTCACTGTGAACGACGTTGGCACTTAAAGGGTTAAATAATACCGACTGCCGTTATATAACGAAGTATCTGTCTTCGTGTTAGTCAGAATTTAAACGTTCTCCTGGCTCGAGAGGTTAATACCTTTGTTCTCTTTCTCTCTCCGAATTTATTTTCAATTGTCGCTGAGACTGTGCGCGTGATCGCACACGCGAATCCGCGTCAACACGCTTTCGTCTTCCTTGAACTGTTTTTGACTGGCTTCGTAAGAATACCAAGCATTCTTCGCCGTAGTCGATTTTTACACTTTGTCCCTTATCGCCCCCCCCCCTCTCTCTCTGTCCTCGATCTTCTCGAAGCTTCTTCCAGGCGATTTTGCAATTGAGCGCGCTCGTGGGTCATTTATCGCGAGATTTTCCCAAAGTCGGGCAACGCCTGGCGTGAGTTCGATGAAAGAATTCGTGGATCGAGATTAACCCTTTCGTGACGAGCAAGTTGCACGAATGACGCTGACGAAGCGAGAGAACGCGTAGAACGAGGATATATCGGTAAGATGAACGCGAGAGAGAGAGAGAAGAATCTTCTCGCAGAACGTTCTGGAAGTTCGAGTTCGCCTCCACGATCGAACGCCTCCGATAACGAATCGCGTTCGGCCGGTCGTGGATAAGAACGACTAGATCTCCGTAAGGGGATTAGGACCAATTGTCGACGGAGGAACGAGCGTATCGAGGCACGAATGCGATTTTGAATCTGCAATGAAACGGTTTGCAGATCGTCAAGGTTTCGAGGAGATTAAATCCTTTATCGTGTCTAATCGTACCATGAAATTGACCGCATTAAGATTTAGCAAGATAAACGGAAAGCTAATTTAACCATTTCTTACAACTTTTAACGTCAGGATTAAATAAGAACCTAAAAAAAAAGAAAAAAAACAGGAGAAAGATCTTTCCGCGATTTATTCAAGAACATTCGATCTCCAAGTTCCTGAATTTAGTAAACGAAATCTGGAGTAACTATAAAAGTAGAATGAAAGAGTTTAAAAGTTGGATAAGTTGCTTAAAAAGACTCGTCAGTACGAAGAATACGTGTCGAAAATGAATCCTCGTTGTCACGACGATTTCAGGATCGAATCGCAAGAACGACGCGTGATTTCTTCGTCGTACGAAAGTAGCGAGCATGCACATTTCGCGATTCAGCGGAATATCAATGATTTCGAGCCTTTTTCTTCGATTTGCATATCTGGTCGGTCTATCGTTATATTAGGCGCGGTCAAAGTGCAACGTCCTCGCTGCTGCTCTCCATCTAGCGCGCGCTCCCCTCTTGCCTCTCCACTCTCGTGCTCTCTATCGACAAGCGGCTAAGAACGAACCTAAGACGACTCTCGCCTCGCTTTAAGACTTTGGAACGAAACGAAACACCTTCCAATTTCTAACGAGAATCGTTCGGAAAGAACGAGAAATCCTGCAACATCGAAAGGACGATCTTCGCGACACCCAGAACAGAAACGCGTGAATTCGCGCTCGTTGCGCGGTGTCGATGATACCAAATCTCGTTGTCTGAATTCGCATCTGGCCGCGGTATCTTATATTAGACACGGTCAGAGTGCAACGTCCTTTCTCTCCTTGCTCGAAGTCGATTACAGCCAAGAATGGCAAAGCCGTTGAAATATTTACGAGGCGGCTGCCATTCCATCGGTTATTCGTATCGTCGGAGCCATGGAAGAAAAAAATGGAGAAGATAGAAAGTCGGAAAAAAGAAGGAGTACAAAACGCAGAAGTAGTAGAAGTAAAAGACGAAGAAGACGAAGAGGCGGTTTCTATATCGGGAAGAAAGAATTCTCGATTGGAAGTCGGCAGGTCGCGGATACTCTCTCTCTCTCTCTCTCTCTCTCCTCTTGCTCGCTAGCTTCGGTCAGCTTCGGCGACGCTCGGAGATCCGCGGATACACCGGGTGAACGTCCGCTCACTGGGACAACCGGCCGCTGCATCGGAATTGCATACGCGATGCATTCGTCACGGAGCGCGCGCTTGCCATAACGCGAGGCAGGTAAACGAGCGTATCGTCGGGCCAGCGCCCTCCCATCGCCCCCAACCCCGCGACCACATCGATTCTGCTTACGCGATTTAACCCTCGTACGTGCGTCTCCACGGCGCTCCTGTTTCTGTGCCCGAACGTCGCCACAAATCTCGATGCTCGAAAAACAGAAAAAATAGAAGATAGAAGAGAATCCATCGTACCAAACGAAGAGAATTCCATTCGATAGATTTTTTTTTCTTTTTCGTAAGGATCGTTGGTATCGATATTTTTTTCGTTCTTCGCGTTTTGGGAGACGCACGAACGGCCCTCGTGCGAATCTCGCATTTTTCTTGACATGGCGCGCTAAGTTTAAACGCGTTACGTTGCCCGCATCGATGAAAGACCGCGCGAACGTGCGACTTGGAAGGTCGCTGCCGATCGATCAATCCTCGTTCGCTCGAGAACCGTTAACCCTTTGAGTACTAAATATTCCCAGGCGAAAGACTCCGAGTGGATGGCACTCCGTTCGCTATCGCGACCGCCGGGCACAATAATCTTTCGTTTAGCTTAGCATCTGAAGATCGATGTACTCCGTCGATAGATACGCGACGTGGCTAAGAATCGAATGATATGTACATGTACGTTATTTTTGGGCATCGATTACTTTACTTAAAAGAATTGAGGTATATAACACGCGTCAACTCGAACATATATAATATTAATCCCTCGAGCCCGGAGGTCATTTAAATGGATTTTAACTGTTTTGCCGCTTTATGACGATTTCATTTTAATGAGTTATATTTCAGTAACTAATAATTTGATACCTCGGTCTTTTTTTAGAAAATCTTACATAAGCTGGTGTATTTTGTATACAGTTTAAAAAAATGTAGGCGTTGGATAATTAACTAAGTACAAAATAAGTAATGAAGTTTATTTTATTTGTAAGTCGAGAAATAACTCGTTTTTGAAAACATTTAATTTCTCAAGGACAGCATTAAACTGTAGCGTGAGGGATCGGTGCGCAGCACGTAGGACGACGATACGAGAAGTTAAAAGGAATCTGGAAATTTGAACTTCACGATAATTACATATACAATTCGTATTCGTGCAACAAAAATACACGTAACATTAGATGAGACAGATTGTTACGTGTTCGTAACAAAGACTTTCCACGAAAGAAAAGACAACTCATATCTACGAAAGTTCTTTTTACTCTCAAACTCGATTTATGGTCGCTTAGAAACCCATGTGCATTCATCTCATACACTGCGACAATGGTCACCGCAGAATATATGTGTCTATAGTCCTTGAATGATTAATAATCTTCCAGTCTTATATCGATGCGCCTATTCTCTTTTCTCCCTCTCCCTCTCTCTCTCTCTCTAGTTTGCTCTTTCCGTCTTTTATCTCCATTCGCTCTTAATCGTCCCTGAAACTTCAACGCGACAACGTAACACCGTCTACGCTGGTCCAAAGTAGGGCGCATTTCTGACGTCAAGGAGATCTTTGTCCCGAACATCGTGGAATCGTCTTGGTTTGCGATATGAAAGAAGGATCTTCGATCTTTCCACAACTACGACTGCTGTTTCTTGATAAATCAGAGGATTTTCTACACGCGTATCGAATAACTTAAAAAATGGAGAGAAATAGCCAATTATAATACAAATGCAATAATTAGAAATGCAAAGGTACGTCGCCGATTCAAAAGCACAACGGAAGAAACAAATTTTGTAGCTTCAAAGAAAAGCGAATCTTCGCCTTTGTACACTCCTCCGCGGTGAATCGAAATTTTCGCAGGAAGTCTGGAATTTGAACTTTGCACGCTGTACACATGCGTATCTACGTGGAGGAGGAAAGGATAAACGCACGCGACATGTTTAGATCGACGCGCAAAAAGGTCGGAAGCAGAGGCACACGTGCGACCGAGCGATCGAGAAGCGTGTGGGTGCATCTGCGTAGGAGCCAGTTACTGACCTGCATCACTCCGTGCCGAGTATCGCAACGAGGCTTCCACGTACGATCGTCGGGATCGAGGGACATTATCATCGATCATTAACGTTGCGTTACGTTATTATCGATCGCTTCGATTTCTTTCCAACGATACATATTTATCACGCGCGTTTAGTCGAGCAAACACGTGCATCTACGCTAATAAATAAATATTGGGTTGTCCGGAAAGTGCCGATTTCCGTTTTTTTTTAAATTTTTTTATTATTTTATTATTTATATTATATCTTTTATTATATATTTCATTAGATATATATATATATATATAATTTTTTTTTTCAAAGAAAAATAAATCTTTAAAAAAAAAGCAACAATTTTTCTTCAAAATCAGAACCCAATATTATACGAGGGAATCGAGATTCCTAAGAATAATATCAAAGAGGAAGTTCGACGGGCGTATTTCTGTTTTTCGACGAATTTGTAAGTTCGCGCGCTTCCGTCGATATCGAATTATCAAGCAACGTCGCCGCAGGAATTCGATCGAAGATTAGACGGAGGAAGTAACGGAAACGAGAAATCGTTCGAGAAGAAAGATAAAATCGTATCCGCAAATAGATTCTCCCGGTGGGACTCCGTTTGCGAAACGATTTGGCAAAGATGCAAAGTGCGCGTACAGGACCTAGGACAATCTGGATGAAAGTAGTCGTTGTCGTTCTTGCGACAAGACATATCGCGTCTCTATTCGTTTAGCAAACGAATATAACGGAGCACGGAGATGTCGAAATGCCATGAGCAACGTTTTTCAGAAAACGTATCAGCGTTTAAATTATATAAAATTATTATTATTATATTATATATTTATTTATATTATATTATTACTATTAAATTATTATATATTACACGTATTATTATTAAATGATATAAAAACGCGTCGATTTTAACTCATTAACTCCCAAATTTATATTTTTTAATTTTTGGCACCGAGTGATGCACGTAAAATTCCAAAATCCCTAAATGGGGATCGCGGCAGTTAACGCGTTAAATCGAAATTTATCTTTGCGTCGTCGCTTGCATCGAGAGAGCGTTGAATTAAGAGACCACGTAGGAAAAGACGAGGGAGAAGAAAAATGAAATAAAGAAAAAGTCGAACTACGCCAAGACACGTTACTTTCGTCGTAAAAATCGACGCCGCTTGCGCTATTCTCGTGGTAAAAAGCGAACGGAGAGACGCGGTTGTCCGTGTCGTGGACGGTAGCTAGCTACACCGTGCGCTCGTTATTCTTAATTATACGACGTTCGGCGTCGCGCAAAGTGCCCCGACTGTGGCTAACAGGTGGCTCCTGCCACGGAGTCGAGGTATATTCGTTCGACGACAGGCAAGACGATGCGAGACGAGGGGGAGTCGCGTTTAGACAATCGCATTATATTCTCGATCGAACGAAATAAAAAATATTTTCGTTTTCGTTTCCATGGAGTTCGTAGGACGATCTTCTAGATTTCAAAAAAAAGTTCTTCTTCCCTCGGTACTTAATTGATATTCGTAAGAATGAAAATACACGATCGTGGTCGATTTCATAATAGAGATCGGATGCAAAGTCAACCTCAACGTAATTTAAAATTCGCCGAGAAACGTCGATCGTCCCTTAAAATGTTTCATCGATCGCGACTTTTCTCGAAAATTCTTCTTATCCTTCGGCATCGGTACATCCTAATGGTATCCGCGCGATGTTCGAGAGGAATGCTAGCGTCGAGGAGCGCAGCTTTATTAGATTTCACGCGAGAAGCAGATTTTAAATTCGAGCGGCGCTTCGTGGAGTACCGCTCGCGACAGCGCTCGACTGAGAATTTGCATTCATTACAGATTCCATGGGAATGTGATCGCGACTCCTTATCCAACGACATAACTGTTCCGCTTCTTGGAACTATTGCATGCCAAATGCAGCATGCAAATAATATCGAAGAAATAACAATGATAATATTGACAACGGCGAAAATAATAACGACAAAATTATTAAGAATTACAAAAGAGTTCTCTACGTGTGAATGAAGAAACGAGGCACGATGATGCAATCGAGCAAACGAATGGCCCTAAAATCAATCGCGTAATATTAATCGAATCGTGTATTCATCGACGCAAGCCAAAAACCTTCTAGCTTTCTTCGTACTGTCGGATAAATACGTTCCGATTTGGACGATCTTGGCGAAGTATCGAAGTTCGATTGGCGTTCGCGCTTAATTGTTGCAGTAAGTCCTTCGAAGAAGAAGAAGTATGATAATTCGAATCATCGAATACAGGAGCCGATGAAAAATGTACGCTCGTCGCTCGATGCTGTTTATCAAGTCAAGGCAGAGCGTACGATCGATAGGTCGCGTGTGTATCGTGCATCACAGATACGTAGTACGTCGCAGCAGAGAGTTAACAATCGCGCAAGAGCAAAGACAAAGAAATCGGCGTTGCCTTCTTCGAGAGGTCGAAACGGCATCGATCGTATCGACACACCCGGTATGATCGTGCACCGAGTCTCGCGCATACGCGATCGATGTCCGTGGTGAATGCATCGTTGCACTTGACGCGCGTGACACGCGATTCCGCGACGAACAGAGTCAGGAGTTCACGGCGGTACGTTGTTCCACTGACAGAAGGCTCTCCTCACCCTTCACCGTGGTGGTTGTGGTGGTGGTGGTGGTGACGGTTCCACGATCGTCGATCGTCCATACGTAAAACGCAAATATACGCGTCACGACTGTCTATTCGCGTACGTACGTGTTCACGCGTAGGTAGATGCATTCGGTTGCAAATCTGGCGTATTACGTACGGCCATATTTAATATTTTGTACGATCGAACCTGTTTCTGTAAAGTCCTTTTTTATACGATTTTATTTTTATGCGGTGTATGAATTCCAACGGTGTTGGCATTATTACATCCGTTGTAATGTTTTCTGTCAGTGTACAAGATCGTCTTTAGGAACTCTGTTCATTTGTTACGAACGATCTCCGTTCCGAGTTTTATCCACGACTCGCGTGATTAGGGACTCATTTTAAAGTAAATGTTTTTAAAATGTCTCCGTGTGTAATTTAATTCTTTATTTTGTTCGAAAGACGATGAGACTTTTTTTATGTCCCTCCCCGCCGTATAACAAAAATTTTCTCAAATATATTGTAAACAATAATTTGTTATAAGTATTTATGAAATTTTTGAATATTTTCTTTTCCCGCGGTTTCTTTTACGCGGTCCCTGTCCATCGTACAAAAACGATAAACAAAAGTACGATAGTTTTTACTCCGACGTCTCGTAAGGCGCGAATGTTCACAACGATTTCGAAATTGAAAGGTACTATATCGATTAAATGAGAAACGCGTTTAAACACGTTGTCGCACGATTGGAAGTAACCAAAACAAAATCGGAATCAACGAAGTACATAAATATTTAAAACGATGGAATACGCCAAAATTATACGACGACTGTCATGTAGGTCAGTATAGATTATAAGCGTTACAAGTTATATACGTTTTTACGACGACTTTGTATGGCGTAATGGAGCGACACTACGGCGAGCGAGCAACAGAAAGTAAAAAGAGAATCGACTGTTGTTAGTATTCGTTTCGAGGAATGATGTGTTGTTTTACGATCGAGAGCTCGCGTCATCACGCTTAGTTTCGTACATTTCGCCTCTGTACGTGTTTTCAATTATTTTAATATATTTTAATTCATCGCTTTAAATACTTCTAATACTCTGACATCGTATACATATGCAATATATGCGTATGCATATATCGGCATAATTTGCGCGTCTATGTGTTATATGTATGCTTTCAGAATATCGCTCATTCAGTCCGCATTTCTGTTTCGAATTCGAACGAATTCGTTATCACTACTACTGGATAAAAAGAAAAGAAGGAACTCGATTCGAATCTAAACGTCTTCGAATGCTACGAGAAATTTGCTTTTTTTTACTATTTCTTCCATCCGTCGATGCTCGTAAGATCAGACTTCTCGGGTGTATCACGGTTCTACCCCTAAATATAGACGAATCGTTGGAGCAGTGGACGGCATCTCGTCGTTCCCGCACGATTTGCAAACGCGCATAACGAGGGTATAGCCACGAAACCACGACGCTCGATGTCACGACTATTTCGAGCTTTGGCAACGACCATCACCACCTTTTCTCGCGACCTGCGTGCCTTTCGCGTCCATAGACCTCTTGATCCTTCTTATCGGCCTCCTCTTGCCCACCTAAATTCATGCTTCACTCTCTTTCTTCCTTCAATCCTCTTCCTTCCACTCTAACTCGACTTTCTTCCTACCATAATAATATATTAATCAACGAATCGACATTCGTCCGTATTCCTAATAACTAATAAAAACGCGTAGCTTCGTTAAATTCCTAAGTGTCGAATAGGAAAGATTTCAAATACGTAGCACGTACGTCGAAGTTAATGGCTTTCTATTTTATAGCCGATAATTCGAATTTAGCAAGAAAGCGACGATCCTCTCCGCGTGAACAGCGCCAGTCACGATCGACGATATCGACGCGAAACGATGAAAAGGTCTTGGAAAGGTGAACGAAGCCTCGCGCGGCTCGATTAAATACGACGCGGTCTTTGGCGACGCGTGACGTCGCGGGCGTCGAGACGCACCTGCAGGCGAGACCGTTGCGTCGGAAGTTACGAACTCGTCGGCCGGACGACGTACCGTTGCGTCGCGTTCGTGAGAATACAGTTACGCGTACCGGAAGTGACATAAAGCGAAGCGTAACGCGTCTCTCGTATGTACGAGAGGCACGTAGGTGCCTGGTTGGACAGGCGGTTGGGCAGTTGCGCACGCGATTGGATAGGTCAGTACCTCGATGCTCTTGACAAGCTCGCGTGTTCACCCGATAACAGTAATACGAGAGAAAACGTATTGTCGATTCGATCGAACGATTCACGACGATGAAAGTCGCCTCGTTTCTCGATCGACGTAATTTATTCGGTTGTCCGGAAAGTTCGCGTTGATTTTCGGCTTTTTTTTAAATTTATTTATTATTTTATTATTCGTACTATACTTCTTATTATATAATTTATTATATATATATATATTACAAATAGTTTTATATATATTATATAATTAATTTTTTTCTTCAAAATCGGCACGAATTTTCTAGACAACCCAATAGATAAACAGATAGGTAAACCGAACACATGTGTTTTTGGAAACCCACGATCGTGATCTATCTTTCAAGATCGATCGAGACACGAAGAAAAAAAATTTGTTAGACCATAGTTAAAAGCGCTATAATTTATTATATCAATCGCATATAGATATCTAAAACAATAACAACATAATGTTTTTTTTCCTGGGGTGATACATTTTATCAACGCGTTGCCGCAAATGACGGATGTAACCGTCCAGCATATTTTAATTACTTTTTTTTTTAAATTTATCATCAAATTAATCACTAAATTTGTTACTTACTCGGTAACGCATCGAAAAAAAGTGATAATTTTCAGTTCCAAGCAGACGAATGACGCTTTCAAATGGCAGTCGTAAACAATTGAAAAAAGATGTGTTTCTGAGCACGATGGTCAAATTAAAAGCGTGCGGCAACGTATTAAATTACTTAAGCGCTAAGAGGGTTAAGTTTCCAGCTCGTTTTGCTTGCCGTTTCGTTCAGGTCCAGATTGGCGAACCGAAGAATAACCTAAAGTATTAGGACAATGCCTGACCTTTCCCAATTGCAATAAATTCTTCTTCATATTCCGTGTCTTCCCAAAATTCCCTGTTTTAATAAATTACATTAACTTCTTTCTAAGCATTATATTCTTTTCCTTAATCGAACAAAAAGCGATGTCTCCTAAGCAAAACATTTAGCCTCACGATCGCGTTAAACGCGTTTAACGCGTTAAAAAGATAATTTTATAGCAGTCGTATAAGACTGTTGCTCTCGATCTAAAGAAGCATTCTCGATTGAATCCAGCAGTTTCCTCCGAACGCAGGAGAAAAGACCGTTCAGCGAATCGGCGGGACATCGAAAAGGCTACTTCTCGTAAGATGGAATCTCTCGCGACAGGGAGCATCGCCTAGGCGATAATTCGCGGATGCGACCTTAGGAATCGTTCCGTGGTTAGCAATAGGAACGCCGTGTCGTATAACACGGCGAGGCCTGCGCCTCGTCGTCGTACTCCCACGTTCTGGAGACGTAACCCGAGCTAACCTAGAAACGACTAGACGAAAAGCACGGTCCGTACGAGCAGAGGAGAGAGGAGGAGAGAGGAGGAGAGGAGAGACCGAGGGTACGACCTCGATGGGCCGTCGGCCCGGCACACGGTGACCTCCCTCGATCTAGGGCGCTGCAACCGTGCTCTGACGTCATTCGCGTTCGTTCGTGCACCAGCGAACGTACGTACGTACGAACGAGACAATCTGCGCGCTCGACCGCGCTACGAGCTCTTTTTCACTTGCCTCTCTCTCTCTCTCTCTCTCTGCTCGTACCACCTATCTTCTCTGATTAAAGACGCGAGGGAGAGGCGAAGGGAGTCAGAAGATGGCTACGGGGGTTGGCTCGACGGGACAAGGGGAGCAAAAAGCGTCGGTCCACGCTGGATCCCTGCCGGTGACGCTGCTTTCGACCCTGGATCGTGAAAGTGCCAACGATGCGCACCCTTCTTCCTTCACCGTGCCTCGGTTGATCGGGTACGACGCCGTGAAAGAAGACGCCGAGAAGAAGGAAGACATCGAGAACAGAGATGTTCGAAATCGCGTCCCATTGTTCAGATTTTCAGCGGCGATCGCTTACGAATCGGCGAAAGCGATTCGTGTTCACGATGTATCGAGGGGATCTCTGACGGAGACGCTGGCGGGAAGCCAAGATTCGGCGCGTTCCCGCGTGAAAGAACGTTTTCGCGAGATTATCGGCCTACGTAATCCCGAGACGACGCGTTTCTACGCTGCATCGAGATGAGATACGTAGGATTCTCGTCGATGCTAGATCTGGCGGATGGCTTGAACGCGAGTGAAGCACGTCCACGCGGTAGGCGAGTGAAATCCCCCGACTGAAAGCAAAAGTCCGTCGTGATTCCGAGAGCGTGAAAACGCGTGATAAACGAATCTCCAAATACCATTTCGAGACTTATTTCCTATTTGGTACGGTTTAACGCGCGCCGATATTCACATTTTTCATGCTTCGCTTCATCTGCCGGCGAGGTACTACCGCTATATTCGGACGCTTACTTTGCGAGTTGTTTAACTTGTTTAACAGGGGTAATGAACATATTAATATTTTAGATCAATATTTTTATACATTAGGTAATAATATAGATAATATATAATATATAATTAATTAATAATATTTTTGATCAATAATCATCACAGTAGAGAAATGGCAATCGTCGGAAAAAGTTTCACGAAACCAAGACGAAGATGTAAAGAATGTTACAAATGTTTATATGAAAGAAAAGGTAGACAGTCCGTTAAAATGCTTTAAAAAATTGCATCGAAATAAATAAACAATTACGTTAATCTTATGATATTGGATTGTTATGATTTTACTACCGAATTTTTGTTTTGTAAGTTACGTTTATAGTGTTGAAATAAGATCAAATAAATCCTACTTTTTTCAAATTCAAATATATGGCAATTTTTCCTAGCTGTAAACGAACTACATTTTTGATGGTACGCAGCGTCTCATCGAATTTCCAAGTGTGACCTACCGGTGGTTCACGCCGCCTGACGGAAGACTCGAGCGTGACCCACCGGTTGGTACGGAAACGAGTTCTTTCGAAATTAGTTGGCCAACGCTCGCAACGAACCAGTCGTTTCCTAAGGGTCGAGCATTCGCCAGGTCGACGCATCCGTGGACGTATTCTCGGCGTTGGAGGTTTCGTCGACGAGGCTGGGTAAGAGCCTTCTCCGTATATAGGACGGTCGGATCAGATGGATCGACGTGACGCAAGATTTAACCCTGGACCGAGTAGGAGAGGCCAACGACGTCCTCTCTCTGCACGCTTCGAGGGAAGGCTCCGAGTCCCCGGCCGGACCGATCGATCGGTCGAGGTGAAACGTTAACGTACTCGAAAATACGCGTAGTAATCGGATGGAGAACCGCCGTTATCTCGAAGGACGATTCTCCGTCGAGGAGATCGAGCTCGTAGCTCGATCGACGATAAGGGAAGACCTCGCGATCGAACGGATGTCCGAAAACCTTCCCACAATGCTACGAACGATCGTGCGAATATAAACGATAGACGTTTAACATCGGCTTCGATCAGCATGGTCCTTGACGATTTGCAAATTCTCCTGATTTCGTTAAATATTCGATTAAAATTAAACAAAAGGAATCTTTTCTTTAGCAAAAATGAATGTTTAGTTTCATAAAATGTGTACGATTTATGCAACTGTACAAACATACAAAATATAATTTATATAATCGATACAATATGAACTGTAGATTAAAACAATTGTTTTTTAATTTAGCGCTTATTATATTTAAATTTAACCTATCGTTAATCGATCTGTCGTAGATTTTTGATTCGATTTTATTATTTATGCGTAGGGAAAATATTTTCTTGAAAAATTCTATTTCTGGTATGATTTGGAACCAATCCAATCGACTATCCACGGATTCGAAGGAGGATCTTCCGTAGAAGCGGCAAAGAAAAGGCGAGTTCTCGATGAAGAATCGATCCTCTCTGACGCGAAATGTAAAAACGACGAATGTACGGATGGAAGTGGACGAAGGGTCAAGGAAAAGATTTGAAACGACGCGAGGAGGAAAGGTAGCGTTGAGGTGCGTGCCGTAGCGTCGTACCACTCTCCTATATGGAGTTTCTTGAAAGTAAGAGCGTCGTCGTGCGGATGACCGAGCTGCGCCAAGGGCGCGATTTAATTATAGCGCGGAGTTAAACGATCGTGAGAGTTTCTAACCTTTCGCGTGACATCGAATCACTTTGTTTATAGCGCGCGTTATTTATGCACGCGCCGCCGACCGACCGAGAGACAATGCTGCTGTACCGTTACGTGACATCCACCGTTTTTCCGTCAAGGATATGGATCGAGCAGAAGAATTACGCGTGAAAGAGAAAAATATCTACTTCTCTATCTTCTAACGTCTCTCTCCCTTCCGTCCACCCACTTTCCCACCGAAGAGCGCAACCGAGAAACGCTCTCGTTCGTACGAAATTACATACTCTGAAAGAAAGGAACGAAAAGTATGAGAATAAAAATATAGTAGAAATCGTGGAAATAATAGAGAGCATCGTGGAATACCGCGTGCCAATGGCCAGATAAACAAAAATTCGTGAATTAGCTCTTTGCGCTCCGAATTCTTTCTCGATTCTCTTTCCAGTAACTTCTAATTATTCTCCGACAATTCCTAATATAGTTTAATAGTATATCAGAGTTCTCGTAATTTTTAAATAATATTTGCGAGAAAAGAAGAAAAGCTCCAAGGTTTAGTGAATTTAATTCAAAAATGTCGAATAACACTTGACGTAGGGGTGCGAAGGGAGGGTTAACAAAATATTCAAATTCACGATCGTATCTATTCGATACTACTAGGGGGACCGAAAAATAATCCGGTATCAACATCTGTTTAATACTGATCGGTCGATTGGCTACGCTGAAGTTGCGCAAAATGATAAGTCGCAAGTTGTGCGATGATAAGTGTAATCGCATTATCGACACAAAATAAAGATACATTATAAAATTATTCCTTTCGATTTAACGAAAAAATACGACATTACTTTCCGGTCCACTTAATACATATAATTGCGACGTTTAAAACATACTACGTAAAGCGAACATTTCGATACGTTTTGGACAAACTGAACGATGAAACACTAACGGTCATTGGGGCATGGAAGAAATTTTCAATTATGAATTGCATCAGTCAGATTGAATTAGCATTGGTTGAACTAAGAGACCATCGACTTTGAACGCACGTTGGAGAGTACTGCAAACAAAGATTCCGTTCTCCCTAATACGACAGAATTTTCCAACATCTTAACATTGGCCCGTACAATTGGCGGAGAAGGATTCGATGATCTATCGTTTGAAGATATCGATACACTTTGTACGACACACGTGCAATCTTCATAAAATAAAACGTTGAAGATCCTAACGTTAAAAATCATAATTTATCGCATTATTTTTGCTGATTTCTTAGGACTGGAAGCAATTCTATATTTTTCAATACAAAGAAACGATGATTTTCGACCTTAGAGGACGACAAAGGCGCGTCTTTCTGGTAGCTGTCGTCCTCTTTCCGTCCTTTCTCTTCCCCTTCCTTACTCGTTGTTCGAACGCCCTCGACACTCCCGGATTGCGCGAACCTGCCGACGCGTCGATGACGACGACGACGACGACGATGACAACAGCGACGACGTCAAGATCGCTTTGAATAACGGCGCTACCGTAGAAACTGTGGGCGCATGCGCGCCCTCGCGATATACCGTGGGACTCGGCCGGCATGAATTATGATAAAGAAGCTGATACGGCCGGATAGGAGTGGCCCAGATACGAAGGACGGGCCGATGAACCGACCGACCGCGGAGGAGAGCGAAATGCCCGCGCTCGTTCGATCGCCGACCCCCTTTTCCCTTCGCGAGTTCCACCCGTCGATTTCGAAGGTTCGTCCTGAAGGATCCGTCGAGTTCGATCGCGTAGTCGCTAGGTATCTTTGTAGAAGGAACAGAACGAAAAATGTGAATTTTTGGAATTTCGACTTCGATGGCAGGATGACGATGGCAATGGGATCGATTTCGTCGCTCGACGGTCATTGTGAACGCACCTTAACGACCCCGCCGATCGAGAAAGTAAAGCGGTTCACCCCGTCCCCGTCTTCTCGGCGCGGTTCAACGTACGCGAAACCTTCGTAATCGGGAACGAACGTGCTTATAAACGTTTCTACGCGTTTACGTGGATCCATATGAGCGAATTAACGCGAAACATCGTGCGTTACGGGATCGAAAGAGCGACGTGTCGAAGAGAGCAGCGCCGTTGCCTCGTCACGTTTCCTTCGAGGCTCTTCGAAAAAGCGACCGTCGGATCGCCTCTAAAAACTCGCGCTCTTTCGACGGGGGAAAAAATCGGCGAAGTCGAACTTGCTTTCTTCGTCGATGAAATGCAAAATGCCATATCTCGACGGAATCTTTTATTCATGCGGCGCCGCACGAAAGTTCTCAAGCACCCGCCATATTTCCTGAAAATACTCGATTCTACGCGTACGATCATATTTATTCGAGGGATGAACGCCCCGCATCAAGGAGGAAAAGACGATTTCCATAAAACGCAGCTTGCAAATTTTCACGAGTTGCGCGCGATCTAACGCCTTCTTCGAAATGATTTAAACGAAACTAAACGAAGATCGGAATTCAAATATGATATTATAAAGGAATATGTGACTAAATCGTGAATAAATCTTTAATTTTGAATTTATTAAAACGAAGTATACAGTTGAACATGCTAAAAACAAGATAAAAATATATTTCGTACGTCCGACGACACGCATTTATTAGCATTGATCGAGGACCAAAATGGAGACATTAAAATAATACGATATTTCCGATGGATTGGAAGGCTCTGAATGAACATGACGCTTTTTAAGTAGAGTCTGTTCTCGAGTCCTCGAACGTGAAAGCGAGGGATAACTTTCCCAGCAGTATCATCGTATAATTCTCCTTTTCGCAACGCAGAGCATAGGCAAGCCGTATCTCCGTTCTCCGCCTTCGTTCCCCCGGCCGGAGCTCGAATTCGTCGAAAGAGTGGCTGCTGTTCCTCGCGGTCCTTACCTACGAAGACGCCGATCACGGAATCGATCGTCCCGACGTCGCGAGCAAGAAACACGGAAAAGTACGCGCGAAAAGGAAAGCGAGCGCAGCCTATCCGCGCATTTCGATAATTACAGTCGCACAAGCGAGATCTTTTTAGTCTATCCGCTCCGGTGCTCGCTGAAACGAACGAGGTCGAGAGGGCCGATGAATTACCCGTCCGCCGAGAGTGTGTCGAGTGTCGGCAGCTCGCGCGCGTATTTCTCGTATCCGCGTGTGCGTCGCTGCGGATGCATGTGTGAAACGCACGTGCGAGAACGTCCGTACGCAAGGTACAGTCCCGTTCGCTCGATCTTGCGTTCTCGCGCATCTCCGACGTCGCCATCTTCTTTTCCATTGCGACGCCAAATGGCGTAAAGTCAAAGAAGAACGCTGGAACGGATAATAAATGTCAAAAAAAGTGTAACTGCTTCTTTTATTTAACGCAAGACGAATAACGAAGCATTCCTAATTTCGATACTTGTTTCTTTCGAAGAGAAATAAAAAATATTAAATATTTACTTTACAACTTTGTTAATTATCCGAATGAGTGTACGTTTATGCATAAGTAGACTGTATGTGAGCCGTTCATTTGCCAAAACGATAGAAGATACATATTGATAAACTTGTAAAGATTTCTTGCAAAAAACATTTATTATTTAACGGCTATAAAAATTGTTATCACAATTAGGTAGTGTCCTCGACCTGATTATTAAAAAAAGATATTTTAAATATAACGAGTAAATTAATCGCTTCGGCTCGTGTATTTGTATAGTCCAAGTGTCTCGTACAACACGAATTCGTATAAAACGGAACGGCTCCACCGTGTTCAAAGGGGGGCAGTAATTCGACGTGGAAATTTTTCCATCGAGCCGGACGCTTCCTCTTACGGGGTTACCACGTTTAGTGGCGTAGGATGAAGTCGACGAGCTGCACTGTACGCGCGAACGCGGTACAAGGATGCGCGCGCGCAATTGCCGGATAGAATTGATCATCCCTCCCCTCCGCCACCTCCTGCCTCTCTTCCTCGAACCGCGTCTCTTCCCTCCGCAACCCAGATGGGTGGTTCGTCGTCCGATCGGCCTTCGAAATCGGGAACGCGAATTCCATGACGGTTAAGGGGTTGAAAGGACATCCTCGACGAAAAGGACGTCGAAAGGATCGAATGAAAAGCTCCAGGACGATGGTTGTTTCTCAACGATGCGTGGAACTTTGATAAAGGCCGTTGCGACGAATGATTCGTTTTAAAATTCGTAAATTTTCAATACGTTGATCTCTATTCGGAAAAAATTTTTGGAGTCGAAACGACACCTCGCAGTCAAGACGAACTTGCGAACGATAAGGTGAAATTAACGAAATATTGTACATCTAGGATTTAGCCGCGCGTAGAACGACGATCCGACGCAGAGCAACGATTTCCTCTTCGTTCGTGCTTTCGCGGAATAAAATTACGTAATCACTTTCGTAGGAATGCAATTAAAACTTTCCCGCCGACAATGACCCCATCTGCTGGCAGCGCAGTGAAGTTCGGTCGTCTCACGATCGCCGGAAAGTCGCGAAAGGATCGTCCTTGATTTCGTCCTTCGTTTGGCCTAGATACAGGAACCAATCTGAATTTTTCTACGATTTCGACGTCACCGATGATAACGATCGACGCTTTAGTTGTCTTCACGCACAAAAATACGGTTCGGCTGAATACCAGGACCATTTTAAAAAATTCGATTAAACTCGATCAGATTCAAATTTAATTAAAATTAAATTTTGGTTCGATCTATTCGCAAAGCATTGAAATCAGTTTTCAAAATACAAGCGTACCTGAGCGTAACCCCGATGCTACGTCTTCCATTTAAAGAAAAGATATCGAAGGCCAGAATTATATTAACGAAAACTCGATAAAGAGAATATCGCGTACCTTTGAACGTAGAATCGCCTCGGAATTCGACATCGATAGACGCAATTAACGCCACGTATCGTTAAATTTGAATGGAACGCCTAGATGGATGACGCGGCTTTGGATAGATCCGATCCCATGTCTTCGAGATCGAGGATGTCATAGTTCACGCGATACGGATTATGCGTCGTAATCTGTTCGCGACGATTCACCCTCGATTCCACGTACGTAGACACTTTCGTGACAGTGTAAATCACGGATACCGAAAGGCAAGGGAACGCAAGGTCGTCGATGTGAATACGAACGCATACTAACGCTCGATAGAGTATGTTACGATACGATATGTTGGCATACTACCATAAATGGCATCAGACTGGAATTAGCATAAGACTGGCTGAATACTGACAGAAAGGCTGATAAAATAGGCGAATAAAGGGAAATAAATCAATTTAATTCGGTAGAACGGAAAGTTTACTCTTTTAATTAATAATTTCGATTGTACGCGTTTACTTCTGTTGTCTCGAACGGTGACTCGTATAAGTTCGCGACTTCAATCGACTTCGGTCGACTATGCTCGGCTCTGATTGGAACGAAATAGTGTGACGGTCTTTATGCCACGCTTAAAAATTGCATTTTATTTAATTTTCAGTAGGAGACAAAGATAAAAGTAGGACTAAAATCGGATAAAAAATTAGGTTTACAAATAAAGAATAAGAAGTAAGATACGTAGACTATAGACAAAGTGGTACTATGCACTGTGGCAACGAAGACAAGTTCGCGTCTTTAACAACTGTCTTAAAAATGATCCATGAAGTTGTTATAAAGAAAAACTATTACTCGTCACGTTAAAGCGTAAAAATACGTCATTTCTTCTAAGAAATAACCGATAGTCGAAACGAGTGCAGGAGCAACTCCTATCGAAGTTCCACATCGTTAAAAGTCAGCAACAGAGCTCTACTCTCTGAAATCGTTAACTTTTCATTTGGATGCATTGGACTTTCGGATGAACATCTCGAGCGACAGTGGGCCAAAGTAAGCTAGCAGCGAGACCTAACGTAAGCCAATCCGGCGGTACTCGCGGTATCCGCCATTTTGAAGAAGGAGCAGCCGTGACGTAAACGCGCGAGTCGCTCGGTCGCGCGATGTGAACGCGCCTTAAGAGCGTTAAGAGCGAAGCTGCTCACCCCGTCCTCGACGGCGTTGGCTGGTTCGTCGTCCGCGTTCGGCCTTCGGAAATGGGGGCGTTCGACTCGCCGCCGTGGCACGTTCGAGTCGGGGCCGCGAGGGGAGCTTAGCGCAGGGTTGACGACGACGACGACGACGACGACGACCAAGGGAGGAAGGGCATAACGCGATCGTCGTGACCTCGATAACTCGAAAAGGGAGAATTTTTACGCGACGACGAGGACGCGCGAGAATACGTCATCCTCCGGTAAGTTCGAAAGAAGCGACCAATTCGTAGGTATACGTCGTGGGAGCGAGTCGGAGGCTGCCGCCCCTCGAGGAGGGACGGAAGGAGCGGCCGAGAGGGAGAGAGAGCGCGCGCGAGGTCGCTAGACTGCCAGAGAGAGAAAGAGAGAGAGAGAGAAGAACGAAGGTAGGACAGCGTGCCAAGCCAGCTTGATCTCGCGTACGTACCGGAGCGCAATGCACTCGGCAAGGCCTCGCATCCGGCGACGGTTCTCAAACTCACCAGCGGGACGATCTCGACGCCGCGACTTCGACGAACTTAGGCGAAGTTGAGCTCGACCGCGACCGGATTCGAGAGGATTCCCCGCGTGAGATTACGCGGCTGACGTCAGAATGACGGAAACCCAACCGCAACGTTGGAAAAGATAAAATGTATTATAGTTGCTTGGGGAAAATCATGGCGAAGTCGAACGAACGTTTTCTGTTTAACGGTTCCACGTCGCGTCGCCCGGATCTCTACGATGGATCTTAGAAACGTCTACGCGTGAATATTCGTTTATGTATGAAAGGATATCGAGCAGTGCGAATTTCGAGGGCGATTTTAAAGATCTACTAAAACTATTTCAATCTTACTTTCGGCTCGCTCTTATGGATCGTCGCGATAGGGGAATCACGCAGGAATCTCGGCTACGAACGAACGATCTTGAGGCTTTAGCGAGTAGTTCCAAGAATCGATTATAAATGGAGTACTCTTGGAATAGGGTCAGAACTGTAGGTCGGAAAAATGTCAAAATTCTAGGTTAATGTATTAATATATTCGAGAGAGACTGTTGCTATTTTAGACGCGTTACGCTCCTTATCGCGGTAACTCGGTGGTCCTTCGATTATTAGGGTGCGCTAACCACTCGATCGTCTCGACATCTTAACAGGCGATCGGATTTGAAGAAATCGTTAAAATCGCTTTGAAAGGCACGCTCCAAGGTCGGAGGAAAGAGTGGCGAAGTTTAGCACCGCGCTACGTTCGCAACGGACCAACGAACGGAGCCATCGTCAGCGACCTTAAAAACGAAGGCCTTCGCCCTGGATCGTCCGATTGTTCGTCGAGAATGAACGCGGCTATTTCACCGCGCTCGTCCTTCAATTTGCATTCCCCTACCACGAAGGAAGCATCGTTAACGACTACCTCGATATATCCGTTATTATCGCGGGAGCGGTGCGTAATTAGCAATTTACAAATTCCTGCTTGAAAGTTACGCGCTTGGTTCACCGATGCGGCTACTACGGCCGCGTCAATTGGGTCAAGCGGGACATTCGTTCGAGGCTTATAAACGCGGGCTGACCAGGAGGTTGGTGGCTAGTAGGTTAACGTCGTATTCGATCAGAAGAGTGCGAGAAATCTTTCGAGAGTTCATGGACGATATCGATACGGAACGAGAACGAGTTATCTCGTACAAACCCTAGGATGTTGTTGCGTCGAGCGATCGGCCGATCGAGCCTTTCTTATTCGCGTTATCGGTCGTTGATTCTTTGCCTGCCTGTGTTTCACGGTGACAATAGCAATGATAACGATAAAAATTATAATGATCTTATTCTAACGTTTAACTATCAAAGAGAGTCGTTATAGTGTCCGGATACAGTCGTTCTAATACATATATAATATTCAACGA
>JAITYT010000702.1:68080-80557 GCA_025433975.1 Liostenogaster flavolineata | reverse complement strand
TATATATATATATATATATATATACAGGTGTCCCTCGAGTTACACGATTAATTGATCTAAGTGGAAACTCAGATTTTTCCTAAGAGTACTCAACAACGTACCTACATTCAGAATTATTATTATAAGTAAAATGGCTTGAAAGGTTCATCTGATTCAAAACATTTTTGATTCTTCTGATTCAAATTTATACTTTTCAAAACTTTTCAAGAGCAAGAAGCGAAAGGATTCTGCAGATACCTTAATTATATTAATAAATATATGATAAATACTTGTCATTTTGTTCTTTTTATGAAAATTGGTAAAAAATCATACAACTCGAACACCGTGGGATATCTGTACGTGTATTATGTATATACATGTGTGGGTGCGCACGTATGCTGGTATATATAATATATATATATTACCCTGCGCATCGTTGAGTTTAGGAGAGGTTGGGACAATCAAAGATCTCTCTGACGATTATCGATCTTGACGTCGACAGAGCGCGAAGACCGACTATAGTTGGCGTTCGCATCAGCGAAAGGGTTAATTATCGAAACAGTCCCGAGTCAATGAACTCGGTTAGCCGTGGTTGCGTGCGATTGGAAGTTAGCGCGCGCTCGGCGCCGCTAAGTTTCTAGACATCCCGTAACGCGTTTCGCAATCGACGCGCTCCTTCTCGACCTGACGTGCCGCGGTATGCAAATCGGGCTTGAAACGTTCGATCGTGGCCTCTCTTTCGCTCTTTCTCTTTCCTTTTATCGGCGTATCTATCTCCTTCCGTCTCACTGGCTAGTGCCTAGCCATTTGTTACTCTCCGTCTATCTATTCTACCGGGCGTCCTTATCTAAATTACGCCATTACCCTCGCAGGTAGGCATAAATTGATTCGCGTACTTACGAAAAGCAATCGTGGCGCGATGCTCGTTACCGTTTCGCCAGAATTTTGCTGCTTGGTGGATAAGTTGGGAGAGAGAAGCAGCGAGAGAGAAAGAGTTAGGCGTGTTTCATCGACACGGTAACGATGCTCGAACGTTCGAACGTTGCGTCGAGCTCCCAAGCTGAATGGTCGAACGATTTTTCGTTCTTTCTCTCGTCAAGTTCTTTTACAACTTTATTTTTTATTAATTAACATATTTTTTATTAACTTTGAGACCGAAATTACCATGTAATAATATTGCATGTAGAATAATATCGAATAAATTGTTAAAAAAATTGTAAAGTAAATTTTACCAAGTAAAAAATTTCATAGTAAATTTCAAAGGGTCGATCGCGCGTCTTTTACAATCGCGAGGATTAAAAAGCGATCGAACGATCGATCTCAGCTGGTACGATGGAAGGTTGTAAAAAAAAAAGAAAGAAAATATGGGGATCTCGAACGACCGTTAAATTCTCGAGCGACCGATCGACCCACGGGACAGACCACGACGAACAAGAACTGAAAGTTAGCTCTCTCGCCGTAATTTTTGCTTTCCCGAATGAAGCAAGGGGACGAGGCAGAGGAGAAGGGGAGGAGAAAGAGGAGGAGAGACTAGTATGGCTCTCACGTGGCGTGCGTTCGATCGAGTATTATGAAACGGCAAATTCAAGCAAGAGCAGCCGCGCGGACATCGAACCCACTGTGGTCCGCTGCCGTTCACGCCGTTACGAAATGAGGAACTTTCGAGCTGGCGTCTATGATCGCCATCGCCAGGATGAATTTCTAAGAGAGTTTCGTAGCTACCTACGTAAATACGTCTCGGGAACGACTGCTTCGTGCGTAGTCCGTTCTTCGTCGAGTTCTTTGAAAAAATGCCGAAGAAAATGATGGATTTCGGACGACCGTAAAACACGTGGTCGCATTTCTTTCTTCCGCGACTTCCTACCTTCCATTCGATCTCGTCGATCTCGCACGATCAAGATCAAGCCGAAGATCTCGAAATGGAAAAAAAGGTAAAGGCGCGGAACGTTGCCTCGGCACGTCGTTGCAATTGCCGCGTGATTACGCAGTTATTAGATGCATTATCGGCGGACTCGCGTAATCGGTACGCGGCTCCTTAACGCCACTCATCCTTCCACGATAAATCAGGCTAACGTAAGAGTCACTCGTGGCGCGAGTTACGGGTATCTTTTAATGCTAATTAAAATGAATTGTGCAACGATACGGATACTACGGTCGTGGGCGAGTGCCAGAAGCTTCGAGACGTTGCCTCGAGTCGATCGAGACGCTTAAGACGTTGCGAAGGCTCGCACGTGGACATATGAATCGTCGGGACTTTTTTTTCGAGATTTCAAAAATAGAAGATACTTTTCACTGACTTTTTTAAAGAACTTTTATTTTTGTAATCTGCGAAAAATGATTCAAGATGAGTTCATTAACGCGCTAAACGCCACGTTGTCTCCGCGGACCGGCATTAGACTATTCGTTTACGTTACGTCGTAAGACTGGCTTAGAGACATCCGGTTGCTTGAAATAATTTACAAGAAAGAAATTTAAACTAAGGCTAGATTAGAAGAAATTATTTCGAATAATTGACACATTCGCCGTGTTTCCGAGTCTGATACTTGGAAGGCAACGATGGAGTATATTCTCTGGGAGGTCAAAGCTTGACCTTCGTCTTGTCTCAAAACCGCTAGAACCTACGGGCGTCAAGGATAGTCGGGATCGCGCGCTTAGTCCTTGCTTCGTCTTTTCCACCGAAGGAAGGCTATTTGGCAAAGTGTCAAGTGCCGTTATTGCCAATGTAACGGCAAAGGAGGGTCGAACGAGCGACAAACGGATGAGTAGGAGACGCCGACATTATTCCGCCATCGTCCTTTACGCGTGGACGACGAAAATAAATATAATGGAGGACCTTGGCACGCGACTACGCGCATTTTTCAGGAACACCTTCGTCGAGACGCTAGGCTAGAATTTATTTGAGAACGAGGCCTTGCTTCATCTCCTTCAGCGAGGCTGAATCTAATCAGGCGAATGATTGGAAGTTACCGAACCTTCCAAACTGATCAGGATGAGTTTGCTCTTTATCGCGTCTTCTTAGAAAGAATCCTCGATTCGTCTTAATCGTACGAAGAAAAGCGACGTTAAAATACGCTAATGTTCGTTCGATCGATTCTTTTTGATACCCAGTTGGTTCCTTTTGCAGGACGATTCGACCGTCTTGCGAACGCAGGAGTTAAATAGACGAGCAAAATTTCAGTAAACTCCGTAAAACGCTGGAAGTAAATATTGTACTTTCTGCATTTTTGAAACAGCGCATAAATTATGTACGAACCACGAGCAATGCGACGGTTTTGCAGATATTACGCACTTTTTTAATATAATTTTTGGGTCGATTAAATGTCGAACAAAAATATGATTATCTTCAAATACACGGTTCATTTTTTAATAAGCTTTTAGCATACATAAATAAAAGGTAAATATAAACATATTGCATCGCAAACATAGAGTCGAAAAGTGTGTGAAAATGTTAAATTTCTCTTACGCGTTAAACGGGGCTATTTGTCGAGTTACACGAGTATCGGTCGCCATTTTATCGTAGCGTTACAGGAAAGATAAAAACACACGAAAAAGATTTGCTCCGGCGAAGGAATAGCACGCGAACGAGACCGTGCGAATCTTCGATCTCCCGCTGTCCCGACGATGGCGACGACAGACAAAAATACGAATCGTACTCGCGATATTCTATCTACTAATTTATCTTCGTACTATCGCCAGTCTACTATTGTTTTATCGTCCAACGCCGATCGCGCTAATTAATATCGTGCTGTAATTGCGATCGATCGACTGATACGATATACACATATGCTATGACAGATAAGCGAAAGATAGAAACATCGACAAATATAGAAACGGATATTTTTGTAATAATGAATCATCGCGACTGTAATAATAATAAATATAAGAAAGATAATGAAAGTTGCGAAGTGATGGGCGATGGAAAGATCAAATTTATGATACAAGCGCGTAAAGTACCGCGCTGATTTCGAGACGAGATATTTTTTATCGAAGCCACGTGGATAGTTCACGTTGCCTCATTAATCGTGTGGTTCATCCTTCGTAAGATCGATGATATCATTTTACGTTCTACGTTAACGTTTATTTTTATAACGCAAAGAAGAGAAACTATGGGATAGCAATATCCAACCTGACTCGGCGATGACCCACACGAATCGTAGGTGGAATTTTTATCGGAATAACGCAAAATTCGCAGAAGCACGTCGTAACTTCGTTTACTCTACTCAGTCTTTACGTTTGCCGTTCGATCGAGAAGCAAGTAGAAAAAAGTACGCTTATTCCCGGATTCTCGTAATGGAAAGCGTGGAAACCGACGTACTCCCGTTCTCGTATCTACGATCGCGAGAGATTCGCGAAAGTAAAATCCACGCAACGGCGTTATCGAGTTATCAAAGCGGGTACCTTGAAATCGAGATTTTGATTACGTTCCACCTAAACGTCACGTTATATATCCTGTATTTTTTCTTTTCGATAACAAGCGTCGCTCTGATTTATTCGTTTCTTTGCTCGATAACGAGTCTCCCTTCGAAAGGGCTCTCTGTTTTGAAAAAAAGAAAAAGAAGAAAGGAGAGATCGTCACCCTCGTCGATTCATCGCTCAACGAGTTGCACGCGGCTGGCAAAGGACGACCAAACAACCCTTTCTTCCGACTTCTCGCCCACTTGCGCTCCCTCTCCCTCCAAACGAACCCACCATCGATCTTTATTCGAAAAAAAATGGATCCTATGCGTGCACGCACACGAGTGACTGCGCGCGCAAGCACGATCGGTGCCAGTAACGCCGAAAGTGTCCCACTAACGCCGCCAGAGAACAACGACCCAACTGGCCCCTCCTCGACACGCCGCCCCTTGCTGCTGCTAACCGCCACCGCCCGTGCCGTGCCCTCCCCCTCCCCCCGACGCCGTCGCTCCTTTGCGTCATCAAACGCCTCTAATAACGCCAGCACTGGTTGTCGCTACGGCTCGATACGAGAGCTCGACCCGTTTCGCTCCTAGCAGCGAGGCGCACACGCACGCGAACGCTTTTCCACGTGGCGGAAGGGAGCGAGATTTCGCACGTACCGCACCCCTAACGACGAAAGGTGTTGGTTGTTCCTTCGACTTTTCCCTTTTTCCCGGTTCCCTCCCGTGGGACGAAACACCGTGCCAAAAGTGGAAACATTAACCGTTAACCGAGCGTATATCACGTAAAAATAAATTACGTGAAACGTAAAATCTATTTTAAGCACGATTAGCTTATTATAGAGGAATGATGTATCGATATTAATCGAAGTCGATAATAAATATAGCGATAAAAAGCTAATTAAGCGTTAAAAGCTGCGCAATTGAAAAGGGAATTCCCCGGTTAACAGGTTAAGCGCGCGCGATCTTCGGCATTCTTTCGTCGATCTTGTTTGAAAAATAAAAATAGTAATTATAATCGTAAGACTATATCGAGCGATAGCTTTTTAATACTGACATTTTACATTAAGTCTTTTGTCAATCTTGTCTCAAAAATAACAATAGTAATTATAATCGTAACTGAAATCAAGCGATAACTTTTTAATAATAATATAATAATATAATAATAAAATATCTTCGTAGAAAATTTTTCAAAACACGGATACACGAGTACTTCAACTTTTGGCTCCGTTTTTGTGGCGGATGATTACAGTCACCGGTAGCAGCGAAAGGGTTAACGATTTCACTCGGGATGATGGAAATCGAAGATTCACCAGACGCGTAAAACTTCGACTTTCGACGGTCTACCTCGAGTCGATCGGTTGTTCGTGCGCGATAGTTACGTCGAATGGATCGAGCGCGAGGATCAGAGCGAGAGAGACGATCGGCACTTTCCTCGAGACGCGATACGATCGAAAGACACACTTTCTAAGTCCCATGCGTGCGTTTCATCGTACGCGTCTTGCTATTGTTCCTTTGGTTCGACTGTCTTTGCCGAAAGAAAGACTTTAATCTCGAAATAAAAGGCGACATTTTTATCGATCTCGACTCTCACAATCTCTCTTCCTCTTTCTCTCTAGCCGTAGATGAAAGCAGCCTCGAATTTGCCCGAATTCTCGAAACTTCGGGAGGTGAAAGAGGAGCCGATCGGTCGCGATCGGCTGGAAATCGGTGGCGACGGTACCGAGAGTCGCTATCGATCGCCCTCAAACGCAGACGTGTTCGTAGAAGGCGCGCGAGTGTGCGAAATCGGTGAGAGTGTGAAAGAGAGAGACAGAGCCGAACGCTCGACTCGACTCGATTCCGCCTTGAGACGAAGGGGAATCGGACGAAGCGGTCGCCGTCGGGCGGAGGAGGGGGGAGGATCGCATATGCCGATCGTGTAAAGAGCGTAAACCGCGGCGATGGTAGGTGTGTGCTGGTGCGCGCACACGTCGACGCGCTCTTTCGTACAGGCTGAGTGTGTCAGTGCGCCCGTCGGCCTAGATTGCCGCGGGTTCAACAGACTCTATCGAGGTGACTCTGCCGCTCGGTCTCGGCTCTCGACTTGCTCAACGCAACCCAACGACCGACTAAGCTCCTACCGAGACGGAAAGAAAGACACGCGGACAGAGAAAGGGAAAGAGATAAACGGACGGATAGACGGAGAGGTCGGAGGCGCAGCCACCGACGGTCCTAGCGTTACTTCGGCACGTCGGGCGTTCCCGCGTCTTCGGGGTCTCCGTGGTGAAACCGACGTCTTTCGCGTTGCGAGATAGCGCGGTTCCTAGCAATGTTCCGCGCATTCGACGAGATTGCCGCTGAGAACACCGTAGGATCGTCCAAGTTTCCCTTCGTTGCGTCGTACGTCGATGGATGTAAAATCGACGTCGAATCGAGATTGGCAGGGTGGAACCGAAGTTGGAGATTGTCGTACGAAGGGATGCGCTGACGCGTGCTGATACGAGATAGAACTCGACGGTAATGTGGGAAAGAGAAAAAGCGATTCGCGGCATGCTTGACACGTAAGTAACAGAGCCGTTTTGTTCAGGCCCAGACTCGCCGGAGTCTGAGAACGACGAGCAACCAGAGAACGAAGAAAAGTGTTAAGAATGGTGTTGGTAAAATTCGGGAATACCGTGCCAAACGTTACAACGGCAATTCCCAAATGTTAGGTTCGAAGATGACGGAGAATTTAACTTAACACGAAAAGTTGGCATTTCTTGCAATGAATCCAAAAATGAACCACACCTTTGTTTATCCTGTTTTAATAGATTAAAACCTGATAATTTGTGTTCAATGTGTTAAAAAATAAGTATATATACCTACGAAAATATTGCTGTTGTTGTGGCTTGAATTGAATCCCGGGTCATCTAAAAAGTCAATCAAATCCTCCAGTATTGAGAGAATTTAAAGGAGAGAATGGAAAAGTTTCAGGGATCGTCGGAGGGATTAAAAAGGGACAATGCTGGATCGTCGTCGGATCGAAACGGAAGGGAAGGTTGGTAGCATCGCGACGACGCTCGCGTACGTACGTTCGAGTCGATTGGCGCACCGGCCGCTAGAAGCCGAGAAATTTCTCGAAGTCGGTGCGAAACCGAACTACAGTTACCCGGCGTGCGGACCGGTTGCTCAAGAAGGAGGCCGGTAGAGGCAACTCCTCGCGGTGCAGCGACCGTTCGAGGACGCGTTTCGAGCTGTTCCGAGCGCGCGTTGCCCGCCTACTTTTACTTTCTCGTCTATGACGAGCACGACGACGGCCACCTACCATCGAACGTTGTTAAACGAATCCGCAAGGTCGCGAAATCTAGTCGAACCTAATCGACAACAGGAGGAAGAAACTACTTACGTTCTCGTCGAAGCGATTCGCGTGTCGATCCACCATCGAAATTCGACTTTAATCGCTCTCGGCGGAGCTACCGAACGAGCAGTGACGTCATCGAAGAACCGGGCAAAGGGCGCTTGGCAAAACGATCACACCGCTAGCCTCGTGCCATTGAACAGTTCGCTAATGTAAATCGATTTTTTACATTATCGATTACTTATTATCGTACTGGGTCTACCGGAATGTTCCGTCGCATAATGTCATCGCAAACTTCGACATTGCATTTCTATGTATGTGCTCGATACATACGAGAAGAGACGGTCAAGCAAATAAAAATTATATTATTCGGTAAATATCAATTAATTTATCGAAAACGTATTAGTTTCTTCTCGTTCAAAAACGGCAGAACTTTCCGGTAGACTCGGGCCGATTTTGAAGAAAAAAAATTAATTATCAAATATATATTACAAAATAATAAATAAATTTTGTAAAAAACGGAAAATCGGCACGAACTTTCCGGACAAGCCAATATTACGTTTATTATTAAATGATACGCGTTATTATTATATTTATTTACGTTACTTTTTCGTTTTTTACCGGTAAATATCGGTGGAATCTAGGAAATGGGGAAAATCGATGTAAGACCACGCGATGCCGTCATCTTTGATGTCATCGATTACGAAACCGATCGAAATCGCAGAAATCGGTCGGGTCGACGCGACGCCAGGAAGGAACGAGAAACATCGTGATCGTCGTGGTCTCCGAAGGACCGGTCAAGAGAAGAAAGTCGAGGTACGGGAGAACGAGAAAGAGGAGGCCGTCGATCCACTTTCGCTGATTCGTGGACGCGTAAGAAAGGAGGTTGCCGCAACCTACCGCAGTTCGAATGACGCTCGTTGTGCAAGGGATTCCTCCTTCTTCGGCTGGACGTCGAGAGCCGCTCCGGAAATCGTTGAAACGAGCTGACGTCCATCGAGGCGAAAGGAGCGTCGTTGCCTTTGACGACCGACTGACTCGTCGTCGATGGGCGCCAGTCGATTTACTTTCGACATGGTCGATCGCGTCTCGATCGTTCGCTCGGAATTAGCACGAATAAATCGACCACTAATTAATCGATATTCGCGCCGATCGTTAATTCCTCGACGTTTACGACGGACGAACGTAAAATCGAATCCAAAGTGTTTTCTCTTCGTTCTGTTTTTTTCTTCTCTCTCGCTTTACCTACGGAGACGAAGCGAATTGTCGACAAAATTTCCTGAAAATTTATCTGTCGCTTGAAATCGCTCGAGCGGGGCGTGTCACGAATATCAAGAAAGACGAAGGGAGAGATCGATAGCAGTACGCAAAGGCATAACTACGATCGCGATCGACGTTCTCGTCGGTCGTTGGTCGAGAAGGAGAACGAGCGATACGCATTGCACTCTTCGATTTTCACAGAGAAAGCGAACGAGAGCGAAAGTCGCTTGATATCTTGTGGCAACGACGACAAATCTTACGATTTTACGCGAACGATCGAAATTAATGACGCCACCGAACAGCCAGGAGAAAAAGCAACGAGAAAGTGACGTTCATTATGGTTTCTCGATGACTTCGAAGGAAATGTATGGTCGACGCGACGCTTTATTACTTGACTCTGCGATAAAATTGATCGTAATAACCTTACGAGGAAGGACGTAATTTCATTGTATTCAAAGCGATCGAATTTTATTTTAATCGACGATCGACGATACGACGTACGTACTCGAGTGAAAATACGGCGAATAAAGTCGTGTCGTCACGGTTTCGTTGCGAGATCGCCTCGCGTTGGAAACCCACCCATTCATTCTCGTGGCTCGAGAGAAACTACGCGATACGTCGCAGCTACGTCATTTTCTCTCGCAGAAGAACTTTGCCAATCGCCGTTGCGATGACGAATGGAAGAACGTTCGAAGATCCAATCGCAGAAGGAAAAAAATATCGACCGATACTAGCGATAAAGCAGACTTCGAGACGTACGGCGAAATTTTTGGTAGAGATGCATTTTTGCGAAAACATTTCGATAATGGAAAAACTGAATTTCATTGCATAAACCTATTATCCGCCACAATATAACAAAATCAAGAAAATGAGAGAATACGTTGGTGCGTACGAAAGGTCGGATTTTTAATTACAAACGTCGGATGTTTTTTAAAAGATATGATCTTCCTTTTTTTGGACGGCAGGACGCGCTACAATTGTAATAAAAAAATACTCAAAATATTGGTAACGGGTTAAAACGTTATTATTTATTTATTCGCATTCTGAACCGAATCGCTACTATAAATATTAAAAATTTGACATTAATGTAGAGCTTTTTTTTACAATATACATAATCCTACATCACAGTTCTTACATTCGTCTTGCTTTTTCTGTTGTTTCCGAATCGCTGCATTCTTTAGATATGAAGACGTAAAATGCTGATTATTAGGATTTCCATCTTTTGGCATTCTACCCGAGCGGTATTCGCGTAAAATTTATTTTATTAAATGTAAATGAGATGCAAAGAAATAAAAGTTTCTTCCAGTTACACGTACTCGTATAGGTCGGAAAGCCAAACTACGCCGAGCGCAGTGGTATAAGGGCCTATAGGCGCGCCCACGGTATCCCGAGGGTTAATTCGTCAACGGAGACGAGAAGACGGTCACTCGGATAGACATTTTCTCGTCTCGTCGTCTCCGAGGCGCGTCGAACGACGAAACTCGCCGATCGAATCGGCGTAGCGTGTCGGCGCGAGTTAACGAGAACGAAAGTAAACATCGGTGGGAATGAGAACCGCTGACTAGTAGCGTGTAATAGTTTCGATCGAAAGGAGGTTACGGAGTGACTGAACTTTGGCTGGCTCTGTGCGCGTGCGAGCACGGATAGGCGCACGCACGCACGCACGCACGCACGCATACGGCAATGCGTTCGCGTAGCTGAAACGCGTCAACGCGCGAACTCGCGCAACCGCCGTTCCCAGATATAGCCGCCACTAGTCCACGATGATAGTACGAATGTCGGTTCGATCACGCCCGTTCGCAGAGCTTCTGCCTCCGCTTTGCCATTCTGCGAGCCGCCGTCGACTTTCTTTCCAATCTTACGAACTTTCGTCGACCCATTGTCCGCCGATGTCTCGATTTTGGGACACGGATAATACGAATATTTTGAGTATTTCTTTATAACGATTGCAGCGCATTCTGCCGGCGTTCAAATAAGGGAAGATCATATTTTTTAAATATACATCCGACGTTTGTAATTAAAAATCCGACGTATTCTCTCATTTTTATGATTTTGTCACATCGTGGTGGGTAATAGGTTAATATCGGATTGGAAATGAAATACAGTGGTCCAACTTCCTTCTCGTCATCGAATAAAGAGAGTAATAAAGAGAGAGAATTTTGTGAGAGACTGTAAACTTTTTATTAAAAGGTAGATGATCCTCGATTACACCCTTCCGCGTATGGACGGATTAAGGACGAACGTTGTGCGAGCTTTTCTTCTTACGTGCGAACGAAGAACGTAATCGACGTTCGACTCGTACAAACATCGTTAGCCAGATATAGCCACCGCTGATTCACGATGCTAGAATGAACGCCGTTGTTTTTCGTCCGTTCGCACAACTTCTACTTCTATTATTCGCTCTATTGTTCGTAGAGCGCTATTTTTATCTTTAACTCTTTGGGGCACGGTGGGGTTAAAAGTGTCCCACCTTTTTCATGCATCGTACGGCATGGTAGGCCATTTCTAGTCCCACCTCGAAATCTTGCAATAGCTGCACGTGCGTAGGTTCATATTTCGTCTTATTTACTTCGTTATGTTTTTACATGACGTTATACCATTATTAACAAGAACGTTCCAATTTCGTTTCATTTAAAATCCGATCGAATTCCTGTGCAACACGGGTCTATCTTTTATTCGAAATCCTGTGCCGCGAAGAGTTAAGAGATCTCTAAGAGGATCGACGATCATTTTAAAATTGAGCTCTTGCCGTTCGATCGAAACGTTTCTTCACGGATGAAAGAAAATTTTGTTGGATCGCGATTTAACCTCGAGAAGATATCGCGTCGGAGTAGGAACGACGGCAGTTCGGTCATACAGTGCATTTACGAAGCAACAAACCGTTACGATGATCGTGACTTTGAAGCAAGACGAGCACGACTCGACAAACCGACGATATAGATACGAGAGGCAAATACCAACCATTCGTAGCATTACGAACAGCATCGCGTTCGAAGGATCTATTTTGCGAAACGTCGTGATCATCCATCAAAAATGCGACTGCGTGATTTTTTTTTTCTTGGAGAAAAAGCGATCGATCGATATCGATCCCTACGTTCGTGTCGAATTAACGTTGCTCGGTCCATCGAAACGAGAATCGATGACGTCACAAGGCCGTGCGAACGACTTTGGGCACCAGGATCGATGGGCTCTCCGAATCGGCAAAACGGACGACAGTTGGTCTCGCGACTTAAAGTGAAAACTGCAAGCAGTCGACGACGACTTTCACGTTGTTAGCACGACGGTAAGTACAGGGAGGGAAGGAAGAGAAAGAAAGAGAGAGAACGGCGAAATTACGAAGCGAACAGCAACAGCAACAGCAATGGTACGTCGGTAGGTGGAAGAATGCGGCGTCGACGTCGCAAAAGAAAGCGAAACCGCCCGGCCGGGTTCGCGTTGGCCTTATGGAGTGCGTCGAGCGGCTCTCTCGCACCAGCCCACCACCGTCTTGCCACACGATTCCGTAGCAATGCGGTTGCGCAA
>JAITYT010000702.1:27508-41902 GCA_025433975.1 Liostenogaster flavolineata | reverse complement strand
TATATATATATAAAATAATATAAAATTCATAAAACTGATTCTTTAGTTATAGCTACAAAAGTCATGACGTCATTTTGGAAAGAAAATGTCACATGCGGTAGAAATTTTAAGTTGAAATTGCAAAGCCAGTCATTTTGATTGGTCTGGTAAATCTAGTGTTAACTCCTTCTTCATGGAACCAACTATACATTGGGAACGACGTATTCTCTTCGACAATCCATCTCCAATTCGTGTCAATCGTTCTCGATGCGTTTCTATCGGAAATTTCTTTGAAGACGAGAGCACAAAGTCGGTTTTTTTTCATCGTTGACTAAACGACACCTTTTTTCGTTCAAAGCTTTTCGTAATTTTTCCGTCGGTTCTGCGTTCGTGCATCTACGAGTCTAACCACAAGCTGGTTCTCTAAATATGGCACGGAATCCCACACACACATGGCAGAAACAGAACCATCCTTGGGTGACGATTTCCATCGATTACGTCCACGAGTAGAGTCGCGAGGTGTTTCCATCTTGATAGAAACACTTTATAACTTATTCGAGCAAAACGAAAGCCAATTCCCTATCTTGACCCGCCTGCTGGTGGATATGGCGATCCGCTTTACTTTGTCTACCTCGAAAGCTAGGCAAATACGAGACGCGTTAAAAGCAACGAAGATTCACCCCGTGGAGCGGAGGAGATCTAATGGATTTTTGTGTCTCGCTTCAACGTTGCTTCAAAAAAAGAATAAAATGTCTTCCATATGGTAAAAAAAAGCAATGTATCGCGTTATCGTTGAATACTGCTCGTAGAACTGGAGAAACTAAATTTTACTTATTTTTACGTGTAAGAAGAGACAAGGGGACCGTCGTATTTTAATCGATATTTACTGAGTTTTGAAGTTTTCCTTTGGCCGACCAATGACGCTTTGTTCTCAAGAACTCAGAGGGCGAAATTCACGAACTTGAACCCTTACAAAAGTTAGCAGCTCATCCCGAAGTTCCAAAGATACATTCGTATTGTTCCCCTATGTTTCCAAGAAATCGTTGCTACGCGTGAACGTTTCAATTCCCATCGTTCGGAAAGAGTCGAGGAATATAATGAAAAATATTCGTGCGAGTTGAAAATAAAATAAATCCTAAATTGAAATTTCTATGGAAATTTTTTATTACGGTGTAAAAAACACGATTTCAAGGCTGAACAAAGGGCCAGTCTGGCTCGGTCAATGGAATCGCGATAAAGTGAAATAATCGAGAGAAAGAGAGAGGGAGAGGGGGAGATATTCGACTCGGCCATCAAAATTCTTGGTGGAAGACGCGTCGTCGCGCCGGTATGCTGGCCAGCCACCCGCCAGCATCGAGACGCTAGAGTTGCATCGGGCAGGCAGCTGCAGTTGTAACAGGTTAAACCCTTTACGAAGTTTAGGAGAACGAACAAGGAGAAGGGGGACTCGAAAGCGTAACAGCTGGTATTTGCGTAAAATCCTTGTTCAAGAATGACCGAAATCATCACGTATGTATGCGCGATTCGACGAGCTCTGGCACAGCTGTTGCAAACGACGCAAGACCTCGCGGATTATTACAAGAGCGAAAGAACGCGCATCTGCTGGACACGCATCACCGTTTATCGAAAGTATCCGCGATTTATTTCTACTGATGGCAGAAACCGTATAGCCAAATAAGAAAATTAAAGAGATCGTTCGCGTCGCAAACGCATTTGCGCGATCCCTTTAAACGATTTATCGTTTAATATTTACATATTATATATAGTATAATATACATATATATATATATATATATATTTGATAGTATAAAATTAATATTGTCGTAAAATTAATTATTGGAATCTCGGATTATGAAATGCTTTTAATCGATAAAAATAAAACGCAAGAATGACGATTAATTTGTCAACCGAGCAACGAATAATTATCTTTTAATCGTAATCGCAATGTTACGTTATGTGAGATATTTTCCTAACTTTAGGATAATTCGTGTCTTAATCGTGACGATTAAAACGGCCATTTGCAAATTTTATCCATATTCCCTTTTCTCTCGTTTAATTAGATCTCATCAATAAGCAGGGAAATGTGTCAGAAACAAAAAGGATACTGGAAATTGAAGCGTTATTACAATATCGCGATTATGCCCGAGCGGGTTGAGCACGTGGCAACGGATTCCCGGACATCGGCGTTCCACGAGAGGGAGGTTGGATTCGACGGAAGAAGACCGGACAGATGCCGGATTATCGATCTTCCTTTGTCGACTACATCGACTCCGCGTGTGGTTCGACGCGTGGTCCGCACCTTTCGTGAAACCCCTTCTGTATGACGATCGAAGATCACAAGAAAGGGGAGAAGAGCGCCGCCAGGACGTTGTTACGTGACAGCTGGAAAGAAAAAATTTCGATTGCCGTGACGGCCGTCAGTCTCGAAAGTTTGCCTACCATCGTTTCCGAAATACGAGAAAACTTCGATATTTCACCCCCGAAATGTCAAGCGAATGCGCAAGGGTTGCGCGAGCAGCAGCGGCTTGCAACGGGGACGCGTGTCACCAGTGAAATCGCTGATGAGTTCCTCTGCGTGACGAGAACACTAAACAAGTTTCGACCGTTGGTGTTTACAGCACCGCTAAGTTTCTTTTTTTCTACGCATTTTAGGCCGTTTAGGTAATCACGTACCTAAACGTCCTAAATATAACATCGATAAACCGTTTCTTGCAAGCTCCTCGCAATTAACATCGTCATATCTTTAGGGTGGCACGACTTAACAGGTTCCATTTAGTGATAATTGATCCAAGGCGAAACGAGATACGTTGCTTATCGATTGCGTTAGGTCGGAAAAACCTGGAAAGAAAGTTAACTCGCGTAATCTTTCGATGAAACTCTGGCAATGCTATTTCGTGATTGAACTCTGACATAACTTTTTTATGACTGATAAAGTAACATTCGTTTGATTTTGCTATTTCAACGCATTGCGGATTGATCATGAGAATACTCGTGTTTTCTATTTTGGCACTTGTGGCTAATAATCGTGACAATTGTTCGGTTACTTGAATTATTGTATGCGCAGCAAAGTATCTTTACTAAAGCATACCTGAACTTTGGATAAACCTAGTGATCGCGCAGATATGTACGAAAATAAATTAACAAACGTATAATATAGTTCTTTATTTAATAATCTCGTCTCTTTACACAGATTAACGAGATCAGCACGATACCTATAACTTTTTCGATATCAGAAATTGTTGATACCCATCTTCCTTTGAGACTTTACCTACGTCGGTATTTCGAGAGAAAGCTTACTTAAGCAGTTTCGAGGATAGCGAAACGATAACATCGATGATGCTACATCAACCATTTCGACAAGAATCGTTGTTTTATGATGCGATCCAAAGTCGTGTCGAATCGTCGAACCAAAACATCATCCGGGTTAACCTAAGATCGCGCCGGATGTGAAAACTCGATCGAAGCTTCATCGAAGACGATCGATGATCGTACGCTCCTAAACACACTGACTGGACGCACAGGTGAAAGAAATCTTTGTAGATGGAACTCTCTGCAGGGAGAGAGGGGGATGGGACGGAGGAAGAAAGGGATACGTTACCGACGCGACCGCCGATCCATCTGCGAAACCTTCGTGCAAACAACCCTTCCGCTCGAATTGTTCCCACGCCTTTCACTACGCTTTCCATAAAACTCTTAAGATCTTTTCGACCATGCAAACTTCCATCGTTCAGGATCTTCGCAGACCGTGGGAGTTCTTAATACGTAAACATTTCCACCGTCTCGCTTTCGTTTATATCCCATACTCGTATAATTACTTTTTACCTGTAAATTCTATCCACATAAATAATACATAGAATAAAATATTCTAGGATAGAATGTATTTTGATATTTTATGCTTAGCATTCCCTATTCTATCGAATCTAATCTTCATATGTGACGGGTTATTGTTAGATTTTCTTTATTGAATTTAAATTGACTCTACGTGTCTACGGTTGGTGAAGGAATTATTATCACCGATAGTTTGAATTTTTTATAATTTATACGAACTAAACCATAAAAAATAGTAAGCACTTTTGAAAGATAAGATTGTTTTAAATGATATGAAGAAGAGGAAAGTGAATTTCGATATCAACGTCCGAACGTTAAACTTACCTTTTTACGAAGAAGAAAAGAAAAGCCAGTTAAATTACTTTGAAAAAGCTTGTCGCGGAAACGAACTTTGTTCTTTAAAGAAAAAAATCTTGGGTCCACAACAGAGAAACGCGTAGACGACTATAAATTGCTTTTATAAGAATATAAATATATCGAATTAATCATTCAAAAGTACGCGATTGTAATCGAAATTATGCGTATTTTTTAATAAAAAAAAATGACAAACGCTTAAAATTAAAGAAAATATTGGGTTGTCCGGAAAGTTCGTGCCGATTTTCGATTTTTTTTAATTGATTTATTATTTTATTATTTATATTATATTTTTTATTATATATTATTAATTATATATATAAAATAATATATTATATATATATATATAATAAATTATTTTATACAATACAACCAATCGTTCGCTCTACCATGAAAATCTGACATTAGTTGAAATGTAAGATACGTCGTACAATTTCGATTTCAATATCCAACTAAGATTGTGAGGCATCCAACCGTGCCGAGCACGCGATTTCTTCCCCTACGATGTTTTACGTATTATGAGATACCCACTTGTGAGAATATCGTCACCTTGTAAACAGATTTATACGTGCGCCACGCAAGGAACCTTTGTGGCGCACGTCCGTCGACGATTACCTCTTGCTAGGTACGTAACACCCGTAGTTGTGTGCCTACCTACCCTGCCTACCTACCCGATGGTAGACACGCTTTAACACCGATCCAGCACGGCGCATCTGCCGCGAATTCGCGGTAAAACGGGAGGAACCGCAAAGGTGCGAGACGCGTGCTCCTTGTAACGCGAGACGACGATGAGAGAGAAGAGATACGATTTTACGTTATACGTAACACCGTGTCATGCTCGCGCCACTTTTTCTCAAAAAAATAAGGAGAGAAGAGACGAAGATCGTTCGTTTAGCTTTACATTCTTGAAACGATAAATAATGGAAAGACGATCTTTCTCGAAAGATAGTAGGTTCGATCGCGTAGCTTTTGAGATGATTTTGTTATAGAAATAAATGCGAGGTTAGGTTTTGATTTTCTACTTCTTTTATTTATATCGTAGCTGAAATCTGTAATTTAAGGTTCAGTAAAGCTGTACAGATTCGATATTAATTTCGCAGCGTAGAAAAGTAGGCTACAAATTATAAGATGATGTTCCTCGATACTTTATTCTTTTCTCATCACAAATGATAAAACGGTATCGCT
Source organism: Liostenogaster flavolineata (assembly GCA_025433975.1). NCBI lineage: Eukaryota > Metazoa > Arthropoda > Insecta > Hymenoptera > Vespidae > Liostenogaster > Liostenogaster flavolineata. The sequence continues at coordinate 36,556 of JAITYT010000702.1, read as the reverse complement.
AATTGATCGCGTTTACTTCTGATATTTTAATCTTACTGAACCATCGATCAAACATATTCGTTAAAAGTTAAATACCAGACTGCCGAGAGCCGAAGGCAGGAACATTTTGGACGATCGGATCTACCAAAGCGATTTTAAATCTGCTGTCGACATCTAGCGGTAAACTGATCATCGTCGATAGATCTAACATCCAGTCGGCAACAGACTCAAATTTAATTATCGCGATAACGGTGGGCATTAGGTAAGCTAAAAAGATACAATCAAGCTTCTAGAACAAATTCAACTTATAAATTCATCTGTATTGAACAGATTTATAAATAGGCGTGTATGTATAAAAGATAGAATAACTGTTTTTATGTGATATCTTGCATAAGGAGGAACGACGCAGAACTGATCAGAAACTTAAACTGAAGTTGAAACTTATTTTGAAATTATCATTTCAAAATATTAGAACGAACAAGCAACGGTATTCTTCTTAGTTTAAACGGAGCATTATTACACGGTTTGATTTATCTCATGATCGTTATCGTCTGATTTTAATTCGCATAAAATGAACAATAATCGAGAGATTACTCGATCTTTCGTGGATACAAAATGGCGATAAAGAAAGAATAATATTTTTACATTATACCGGTTAATTATCAAGAACATGAGAAATAGGAGCTAAGCCTAACATTTCAGAGAGGAAAAACTTTGATCTATGGCCAATATAAAATATCGTACACAAAAATAGGAAAATAATATCTTCATTTGCGTAATCGATTACGTAAGATTTACAAAATTAATAAGAAGTTCGTTTCTTCTGTGAACCATGCGAAATGTACCGATCGTTTCTCTGTATCATGATATTACAAAGAGTTTTCATATAAGAGATTTCATTTTAAATGTTTAAAAAAAATGTTAATGTTTTTATTTTAGTGTAAAATACAGATCGTAGGGTAAAGTATGAAATACAATATCCGATAAATGGCCGCCTCGACTTCTCTTACAGACGATCTTTTTGACGAAATGTTCATTAAAATAAATTTAAAATAATACCTCTTAATAGAAAGCTCTATAGAATATACATCGTACGTAATCTATGTATCTTTCGAATTTAAGGCGAATTCTGAACGTTGAGAAATCGTTTTTAATAAAAAAAACTGACCAATTTCATTTCATCGAAGTGTCATTGGTTTTGAAAAATCAGGCCAGAATCGGTACCAGCCATTGGTACGATGCAGCCACACATCATTACACACGATGGTAACCCTTCTATAAATTTTACCCTCAATTGTTCGTATCTTTTGTAGGTTTAGAACCTTTTCTCAAAATCCCGGTGTACAACATGGATGGTCGCCAGCATGTACGAATAACACAAACTTTTAGCTTCTTTACGGCGTTTACCTCTGTTTCTAACAGCTTTTTAGCCATTTACTTAGGAGTTCCCGTAACGAGAACGCAAAAGTAATTCCAAAGAAACTTCCCAGAATCACGCGAACATCGAAAACCAAAGAGTCCAGTCGGCATCTGCGTCTGCTAGGAGAATTATACTTCGCCGAACGAAAATGGCCGTAACTACCAAAGGGCTGTAACAGTGCCAAGGATCGACCAACCGGTACCAGGGTGAGTTAACGATGACAGTGCTAACCTTCCTTCGCCTTCCGCTGCATTTGGTCCTGTCAGAAGAACCTCTCGATACGAGCTACACACTTTCGGCGTCTCTTTGTCGCGGAACCGTCGAATTCCGTCGCGAATTCTTTACGAATACACTGGCGTGTGTTGCACCCCACGTTCGTGGTGGCGTTCACCGTAAATCAGGGAGTGGAGGGGTAGCAAAGGAAGAACGACGAAATAAAAAGATGAAGAAGGAGGAGGAGCAGTACGAGGGCGGGAAAAAGTAGAAGAGGAAGAGGAAGAGAAGACAAGAGGAGAAGGACCAGCCGACAGGAGAGAAGACAGGTAGAGGTGGAAGAGGGGATTCGGATCGATTCCGGGCGTTGGCGCCGAGGTCACCGGCTCGCCTTGCTCGGAGTAATGACCCTCACCCAGTGCAGTGCAATGGCATCGTCGACTAGCACCACCCCCCTCCCTCCCACCCTCCCTCGGCCCCCGCCGCTACCGGCGAGCTGCTGGAGGGATATCGCGGGGCGAGACAACGTCGCTCCTCAACGACGTGGCAGGGTACGCCGACGCACGTAGAGGGGAGAAAAGGCGTCGGATTGTTTCGCTGGCGCAGCCTTCGCCTTCACGACCGTATAAACCGACGACGATGACGATGACGAGGAAGAAAGGGAATCGGAGCGAGCGAGAACGTCGCTACAGAAGGGGTTGCGAAGTTCGATGCCGTATACCGCCGCCGCCGCCGCCGCCAGCACCACCACTATCGACATTGCCACCGACACCAATATCAGGCACAGCGACATCGTCACCGACGTTGCATCTTCTCCTTCTTCGCTAACTCGTCGCGTCTACTTTCACGAAGAACGTGAAAGTAGCGAGGAGAAGAGCCGCTTAGGTTGAGCTTCGACCGTATGGCATCCCCAAGCTTTTCGAGTCTTAAACTAAAAGGAGAAAGAAAGGTCGACGATCCGAAGTGACGGTAAATCCATTTCGAAGTGTTTTTCCGACAGATTTCATACCCTTATCGAACCTTCCTAGTCCTGCTTCTCGTTCGTTCTCTCGAACGACATCGGTTTTGACAACGTTTGGATGGTTTTGCGTTTTAAAGTTATTCGATAAGCGCTCTAACGAACGCGTACCGGTCGTATTATTAGCTCGCTTTTACGCTCTGCATATCGTTACGCAATGACTTAATTGTAACGGTATCTTAACCCCTTAGTTGGGGACCTATTTTTCCTTATCTTTCAGCTGGTGGGGAGCCAATCCAGCGATTTTAATGATTTAAAAAGTTAGTTATTCCCCTTCTGCCCTTCTGAGAACACAACGGCGAACTTACTTTGTTAAAATCAAAAAAAAAATTCTTTTTACTTTTTTAAACTTTTTTAACCCATCACGATAGGGACAACGGTCCGCGGCTAAAACCGCTTAGCCCGACCAAGGGATTAATTGCATCGAAAATATGGAGATAAAAATTTCGATTGCTAAAAACAATGTGTACACAAGCTGGTGCAATGGAAGCTTCGGAAAAGTCGGAAAAGCACGAGAGTGCCTCTGGAAGGGAACGAGTGGCAATGTCGACGTCCCTGCACGCTTGGTGCGCGGGTTGCAGTACGGCAGGGGCGTAGTGGCAGCAAGGGGGGACTAGGTCATTCCTCCTTGCCTTGGCGCTACCGAGCGAACGGGGGTCATTGCGAGACACTGAACCCTTCGAATGGTCACCCTTTCCAGCGCGCTTCGCTCGTCGATGTCGTTGTCACCGCCGTCGCCACCTCCACCACGGGCCGTTTCCCGATTCGTTCATCCGCCGCTACCCCGTTTTATCGAGTGCCGACGGAATCGCGGTACGCCGACTCGCTGTTTTCCATCGGATACGCCACGCCGTCTCAAGGGTGATCGATAGCGGGGATAACGTAGCCGCTCGGCCAATACCCTCGCGTCCTATTCCTGGATCGAGCCACCACAAGGAAGGATTTTTATGGACTTTGCTGCACTCTCGGTTAGAGGACGTTCTCGAAAATACATACCGACGAAACCGCGTAACCAACGAAACGAATCGAACATCAACGATTCCATCCTATTGTTCTACGCCTTCGAGAGAATTTGTCGGACACCAGGGCGATATGAGAGGAAGGAATGCCGGAAGGTTTGCCAGTAAATCGTACCAACATGTCGCTTCTTGGTACGTTAACCTTCTTTGGAGCAAGAGTGCCGTTTGGCGCCGTAGGTCTCTCGGAAAAGTATAAAAATTCGTTAATGCTCCGACAATGCCAAGTTACACTGCCCTTCAGAAAATATCCTCTTCGGAATCGGATTATTTAAAAGACGGAGATTAATCGTAAAAACAACTCCTCCGCGAAATCAAACAAAATTATTGGCTTGTATCGCGATTGTATCTCGGACCTTTAGAAAATTCCCGACGAGAGAGACGAATACGAATTTCGTTGTTGATACATCAAGATGACGGTACGTTAATTCGATCGTATCGATTACTCGTGTCGATGTGTATGTCTTTTTTATAACTTTGCCACTGAACTAAAATGTATTCTTTGATACAGAGGGAGAATTGTTCGAAGAAACGGTGTATCTGCTTACATAAAAATAAGGAATATTCGTGGCACATCCGTTCGCAAGAGAACCACGAAACAGTACAGTCCGTAGTTATTGACTAAAAATAGCTACCATACGAAAATAACATACTCGAAACCATACGTATCGATGCTGTACTCGTATCGTTCGGCATGAAGGGAGGCTAATCGATCGGTACCAACGAAGCCGATTCAAATATTCAGCCCTTCGTTGTAAATATTAATAAGTTTTCCGCGAATATATGCTGTACTTATTGTCAGAAGAAAGAATTTAACACGTGATTTCGCGCTATGACTTAGAAGTGTATGATAAACGCTGATACAAATTGTACTCGATTTTAAATCGAAGTAAACGCTTTGAATGATCGGTACAATTAATATAATTTAGAATATATCTAACAAACGCTAAATTCAAACCTGATTTCTCAGTTTGAATTTCGATTTATATTTTTACAGCGACGCGCATTTTGATTTTTATCTACAGATGATGCGCGTGTGTATGTGTGTGAAAAGAAAATCATGGCGTCATCGTTTCAATACCGAAGTCGATTCTGATCACATTAATGTTTACTAACCATACATATTCACGGTCATGCGAATTCCTCATAGATATCTTATCAACCGTTCAAGCTTGAGAAATGTCGATTTACGACTTACTTTATATACTACAACTTTAACCCTTTTAGTACTAACGTCGATTACATTCGACAGTCGCTCAACAGCTGTGCACATGAAACTTTACAATTTATTGTTATTTATTATTAATATTATTATTATTCATGAATACCAACGCCATCGATAATCGGCACTCGGTATTTTGCATCGATTTAGCGGTACCTGCGATGTTGTGTTACTTCGATGCTTTTATTACCTTCAATTCTATTACGACAAAGACGAGAAAGAGAAATAAAAATTGGAAATCCGTGATCGACTTCAAAAACGAAGGAATACTCAACGTGACGCATTTTCTCCCAGAAATTATGCGAAACGTTCGTCGTTGCATAAAAATACCGATGGGCACTGCGTGTCGATCGCTTCGATAGATCGGGCAACGATCGTCGAAAGGAACGGAAGGCGCGCGTCCCTGACCTTGCCACTGCAAATAAAGAGCGAGTGAAAAGCGTGAGTCACTCCAGCTTCCTGTCGCGCGGAGAAAAGTAATCGCGCCCACGATCAGTGGTAACGATCAACGCTTCGAACGACGCGCGTATTCTGACGAGTCGTAGCAACGGGCTCCTTTCACGTTCTCGATTCATAATCTACGATTTCCACCCCAAAAAGTCAATATCGAGCGTTTCATTCGCTTATAAAACGACACGACGAACGTGACTCGATCGAAGACTGAGTTCTTTACGAAGCGATGGAAAACGATCCGTACGATATAAACGATGGAGGACGCATTTCAATTAATATTTTTTGTATTAGGTTGTTCGGAAAGTAATTTCGTTTTGACTTTACAAGTCGAAGGTCGTTATAAGTATTATCGAAAGGCCATAAGAAAATCGTCTTTCATTTTCTCAAAAAAAAGAAAAACGAAATTACTTTCCGAGCGACCTAATACAGTGCATTTCGCTGTACTTTCAAAACTCTATCTGAAAATTAGATACAGGCATCTCTCGAATAGCACGGTTAACTGGTTTCGTGTTATTCGAGATCCATACAAATTTGTAAATTTGGTTGCAAAGATTAATTGAGAAAATATTTAAAATAAGAACACAATTTTTGTATGTATTTTAAGTTGTAAAATTTCAGCTGTTTCGGCTTTTTCCAATTCATTCAATTTAGAAAAGTGAAACTTAAAAATGTAAAGAGGTAAAATCTTATACTTTGTTACTCTCCAAAGATTGATTTGTTTCTCCTTCAAAGGATGGAGAATCAGACTTCACGTAATTCGAATTCCGTGTTATTCGAGAGTCGTCGCGATATTTAACCGTGCTATTCGAGGGATGCCTGTATTACTTTGTTAACGTTTATCAAAGGAAACGATTCGAGGCGGTAAAAATTGACGGTTAGAATTGGAGAACAGGAGACTTCTGTTACGAGCCACAATGTATACATTCTATGAAAATTTTTGAAGCCGGAAATTTCAATGTTTTTCAATGGCTAACCCGTGATCTCGTTTTGAAAGTGAGCCAACGAATCGAGCAACGTATTTAAACCGAGTGACATTTCGTATCGCTTAACCTTGGCAGATAAGCTTTCTTCGCCTCAATACGTTTTGAATTCTTCTGTCATGATTAATGATTATCTTGGATCGTATTAACATATGGAGAAGCAATTTTTTGGTTTTTCGGTTAACGACTGCTACTCGCCTCGCGACACGATTCCTTTTTTTTATAGCAAGTCGGTTCACCGACAAAAATAATGATCTCACGTATGTTTGAAAGTTGCTAATTTAACGATAAATGACTACAAATTTCGTCGTAATAACAATCATCTTTTTAACCTTTCGGTATGACCAGTTTCACGGATGCGTACGACGCCAAACGAACAGAGAAAGAGAATTTCTTATCGCTTTTTAATCATAGTAAATTTAATCAATTCTGGTTAATCTAGATGACGCTCGAGACTTCGTAGTTTTGCAATTACCTTTGCACTTATTATCAACGTATTTCTTTTGTTTCGGATAAAAACACCCACCAAGGAATCGAAAAAATAGGAAAATCGATAAGTTCCGCGATAATTAATTTGAAGAATTGACCGCGATTTATATTATCGCGTTTAAGATCGCATTACCGATCTCTCGATCTAGAATTAAGTAACAAAATTAAAAAAAATACGAATGTGCCTGTCATTCAAATATATTTTCATTGTTTCAACGACATCGTTTTAACATTAACGCGATAAATCGCAGAAACGTTTCAACATTGCTTTGCAACCGTATTAAAAATAACGATACGCATGCGTGGGAAGAAACGTAAGAATCGTCCGAAATACGATTGTTAAATGTCGATCGAAAGACGAACGTCTCGATGATGCGTTATCTGCTCATCGTCGTGGTCATTGACGTCGTACCGGCAATAAATCGTTCCTTATCTCGTTGGCGCACAGTGCACCGCGCATTCCCAAACGTCGCAAGGCGGTAATACGATCGAGTGCTACTCGAGAGATCGTTTTGGCGACTCCGATTGAACGAACGATACCACGGGGCGTCTGTCGCGACGACGAGGCGGTCTGGGCGGTCAAATAGTTTCGAACGTGTTTCGTAAAAGCGATAATTTCGTCGTACCGTCGTCGTGTTTCCCGGCATTTATCGCAGCCACGATCAACGTAACTTCACTGGGCAAAAATCCATTAATTATTTACCATCGTCCGAAACGTAACGAAAGCTAACGTCTCGTTCTAAGAAATTCTTTTCCTTCGTTTCTGTTCATCTGTACGTCACGAAACGACGAAAAATTTCGAGTCTTTCTTTATCAAAGCCGATTCGTCACGAAAATTCGTGTTTCCTCCCAAAAAATTTATACGAAAAAAAAAGTTGACCATACAACAATATTGCGACACCTTTCTGAAATTGGCAAGGTGAACAAATGGATAAACGAGTACCGCACGAACTAACCGAGCGAAATAAGCTGGATCGATTGAACGTATGCTCATCGTTACTAAGCCGATTTCATCGAGAGCCATTTTTCGATCGAATTATTACTCCTGATGAATAATGTGTTCTTTACGACAATAGGAAAAGCTGATAGGAATGAGACTTGTGCTCGTACTCCGAGGCCAATAGTTTGATAGGACGTGACTGGAGTAATTCACTACTGATTTTTGAGTAATGCATAAAATCATTGACGAAATACATGAAAAATTGAAAACTATACGCCCATCGCTTGTTAATCGGCATGGCCCATTACTTACAAAACATTTACGAAGTTATATGAATTGAAATATGACATTTCGCAGCAGCCAGCTTATTCACCGGATCTTTCGTCAACCGACTTTCATTTTTTTAAACATGTAGAACAATTTTTACGGGCTAAACAGGACGAAAATGAAGGCAATCTGAAAAATTCCATATCAGAGTTTATCGATTCTAAAGATCAGAATTTCTTTAAGACAGACATCTATGCATTAAAATCTCGTTTGGGAAAATTTTATTGAAGCAAAAATGCAGCGTATTTTAATTAAATACGCAGCTTTTGAAAAAAGATATGCGGCTTTATACATCCACTCAAAAACCCGACATTTCATACGCACCGACCTAAGTACGACGAAAAGGAAGATAAAAAAATAATTCGCTCGTACGGCGCCCTTTCATCTCCTTTCTCCATCCGAAAGAAGCGCTTCGCGCCGAGGAGGAACTCCACCGAGAGTCAGAAAGCGTCGGAGAGTCAGCGAGGGACGCTGCGACTGCAATCGTCGTTGCTCTTACCGACCTACCGTTCGCGCAATGTCGAACGTACGAAGGAGAGCGATCATCGGGGCACTCGTCGACCGTAATCCCCCATTAATTTGCCAAATGTGCAGTTTCGAGTATCGCGATTCCTTTATTCGATGACGCGCTGCCGTGCCACTCGATTGTTAATGATCTTCCTCTTTTTGTCGTACGCTCGTTTTCCCCACGACGCCGACGGCTTCATTTCCCTCGAGGAGAGCCAGACAGTCGGTACGAGCGAGATAGAAGAAGGATGCGAGCCGGTAAAAGGGAGAAGAACGCGACCGGCGGGACAAGGAAGGGCAGCAACCCAGGCGCGAGGCAAAAGAGATGACGGAAGGGGCGTAGTGCGAGGAGGAGGAGGAGGAGGAGAAGAGAAAGAAACTGAGTGCTAGAGAGTCTGAAAGTAGGAGGAAAAGAGAGAAAGCGGTCGAGACAATAACGGTGGGAGGCGAAAGAGAGCTTTGAAAGTGAAGGGCTGCGAGACGC
>JAITYT010000702.1:12994-27368 GCA_025433975.1 Liostenogaster flavolineata | reverse complement strand
AGAGAGAGAGAGAGAGAGAGAGAGAGAGAGAGAAGAACGTTCGTAAACGGACTTGTATCTGTGTATGTGCCAAAGTGGAAGAGGGAAAGGATGAAGCGAAAGAAAAAGAGTGGGAGAGACGTTCGATGAGTGAAGGAGGACTGCAACAGAACGAAGCAGTGGGTGTGGTGGGGCAGGAAGGGTTCGCTGGAACGGCACGCTTCAGGCCGATCCGTACTACACGATGCACTAATTAGCGAGGATGATCGTAGTTGAGAGAAAAAGGAAGGAGATACAGCGAGCCGCGATCGGATCGACGCCAGTGTCGAAAGAATCCTCGAACAAGGTTCGATCAGTTTTATTTTTTACCTTTTCGGTCTATCGGCGAATCCTTTTCTTTTCTCAATTTCTCAACGGGGAAAAGATGTCATGTTTTTTTTTCGAGCAGCTACAATTTCGTCATCGAAAAATGCAGAATGCTACGGCGTTAATCGCATGGACAGAATTCGTGATAGGACGAGCAGTTTGGGTGCACTACGATTGCCAGAACAAACAGAACGGGACGAATAGGAGAAAAAATGTTTCCCTTCGTTCTCTTTCCTCTCCTCTTCTTTCGTCATCGTCATCGCCATGATCGTCTTCGTCTTCCTCTTCCACGGGCCTGAGAGATAAGCTTCATGGTTATAGAATCGTTTACCCTTCTTATCGCGCAGCATACCTCGCGCCATAGCCAAGCACAACAGTGCGAAGGCACACTTGACGCGCACGTGCTTCGTGCGTAGAGTCGGAAGCGGGGACGCGCGCACACGGATACGGAAAAGCAGGGTCTGAAGGGTGTCTGCGCCCATGGTACACGTTGCGGAAAGCGATACCCTTCGGATAGGCGCAAAGTTTAAACGGATAATCGATGAAAATTAAAATCGTAGGGCCGATCGAAGACTAAGCGAAATAACGAACGAACGCGAACGAAGAAACGGAAGAAAACGGAGAATACTCACTGATGACACTGAAATAACCCGAGCGAAAGTTTGGACGAAGAAAGGCGACGATTGAACGATAACATCTTTCAGAATTTCTCGTTTCTATACTTTCAAATTCGACGTAACAAAAATTCTCGTATTCGACTGTTTGCCTATCGACAGGCGATCCGCGCGATATGCGAATTTACGTAAAAATAACGACCTAACGGCTACAATCTTACCTTGATCAACTAAATGGAACGCTTTAACACTTTGGCTGCCAAAATATTGAAAAATGCCCTATATTTTTCATTATCATATATATATACATCTTACGTAAGAAAGTTAGATCGTTGCCAAAATATGGATTACGCTAATTCTTGGAACAGTTACGCGTAACCCAAATATGGGTGGCATGGCAATCAACGTGTTAAATGGGAGAAAGTTGGCCAGAGATCGACTTTGACTAAAGAAAGATCTCGTAGAAGTCGGGGCATACGATATTTTCGAGCATCGATCGCGATGTCGTCAGGAAAACGTTTCTTTCGAAATACAGGCTGAAATGACGTCGGCTCGCTCGTTAACGACGACGGCCACTCTTGCTGCGGCACGTCACTGGGCCTTGGCCTCCAGGCGGGGCGATAACGCTCAACGTCGATAAGCCGACGACTATTTTAAAATATTGATTTGGCCCGGTACGGATCAACAGGCAATACCGTTCTCTCGATGATTACCTGCCTTTCGTTTGCCTTTTGCTGCTGCCGTCGACGACGACGTCGACGACGATGAACATTCGTGACGATTGGGAATCCCTTTGGGAAAAAACGACGTCCTCTTCCCGTGGAGCGAACTGCTATTTTTTTCTGTTTTTCTTTTTCGTTGTCGGTCCTTTGGGATTTTAACGTCGATTTCGCGGATTAACGATTGACTTTGCGATTTAATACGCTCGAATAATATTGTTTCGTTTAGGACATTTTACACTTCTCCCTTCCATTCGAGCTGAGAAAATGATACGCTTCGCGTAACGAAGCGCTTGTCGACTTAATCCCGAATCGTGACGCGCATGCCAATGGAAAAAAACCAAAACTAAAAGATTTAAGAAACCATTACGTAAAACTATAATTAGTGAAAAACTTTAATAATTGGATCTTTACTGCGATCCAATTGCCAATCGTGGTACGTTAATTAACAGTTCGAGTTGCAGTGAATGTCGAAGGAATGATTTAAATAACGAGAAGTGTACGTCGCATAATAAGGTGTAGTAAAAAAAATCGGAGGAAATTCGAGAGAACAAAATTACGAGAAAGACATTTTAAAAACAGAGGACGGTGCATCACGAAAAGGTTAGGTCGAGATAGGATCGATTCGTCGATTATCCGCATCGTTTCAAAATAGGAAACGATCGAATCCGACGTCTCTGATCTACCTTAAACGATCCCATCCAAAGGGGGAACAAGAAACGAGGCACGTCGTTACTCGACGCGCCTACAAGATATAAATTCGACGGTGACGCGGGCCCGACCCTGGCCATGAAAAACTTACGAGAGAATATTTCGTTCGGTCGAAAAATCGCGACGTGAGATCCGATGGCTCGCCCAAGGTCCGCGTCGGCTTTAATATTTACAACATTAGGCGACAGGACGCCATTCAAAAAAATGTCCCTGAAGTTTTTGGTGGCGCGTTTTGATCGCTCGAAATGTCAACTTCCGCGTCAGGGTCGAATCCGCGACGTGATATGTTTATAATTCGGTCGATCGTGTCGGCCTTACGTCAAGCGCGATGGGTGTTGACTCGAATTCACGTTCGTACGATGAAAAAAAATCGGTCAGCCAAACGAGGATTACAAATTCACAACTTCGTGCTTTTGTAATGCATTTTTGCATATTTCTTGATCTTTTTGCGAAACTATCGCCGTTTAATCAGTATGTAGCTTGTTTCTTTTGAGAGTCCTTGAAGGCATTTGTCGTAAGATTCGATACAACAATATTGGCAAGAAAAATGACTCGATGTTTTAAAGACATTTATAACAGATTCTTTTTTACGAAATTTTAAATAACACGTCGAAACCGAAAAATACATCCACAAGTTCTTTACGATATCGATCGAATGTTTACATTTGTTCGGTCTTTTTTTATATTTTACACGACAAGCTACAGTCCCGTCATTACTGCTTTTCCCATTGCAAGCGACACGATCTAATCGGTAATTAATCGACGTTGTCCAAGCCAACAATGGTCAAAAATACGGTTAAAGAACCGTATCGAACGATTACAGCGAGATTTGCGATACATCGTTCAACATATATTTTAAAAAGCTTCACACGTTTCCGACTATCCAATTTTATGCGAATTTTTCCCCAAAAAAAACCTTCGGCTTCGCGTTGATAATTAATTTTTCCATAAAATCGCTCTACACTTGTAATTCGTTTGAAAAAATTAACACCTTGTTCAAAACTTTAATTAACTCGAAAATTAACGCTTCCTAGGTTCGTAGGTGAATAAAAATGATATTCTTAAAAGTACCCGAAACGGTACTGAGAGAAAGAATACGTTATACAATAGAGTGCATTCAGAATCGTTACGAAATAATTTCAATAACCGTGAAAAACTTCAACGCGTAATGCCAACGTGATCTTTCTGCAAAAACGTCCAAGGAAAGATCGTAAAGAAATGACTCGTACGAAAGGACAAAAGGAAAGGTGTGTTTGGTCGGATTCGAGTGCTCGCCGTTTCTTTGTCACGAGGAGGAGCAACCTCGATGTTGGAACATCGAAATCACGATGGACGAGTGCATAAGAAATGCGACATCGCGAGTCACATTTTATTTTGACTTTCTTTCTTATTCGTTTGTCGCCACAGTCGGTCAATAGAGCGCACACAAGAGGCTACCTCCATATCCATTGGCTTGCTTGCTCGTCGCTTCGTCGAGGTCGAACGAACGTCGCTGCGAATAAGCACCGATTTTCATCGTGGCGCAAATCGATTTATCGATCTCGAACCGCTCGAGATATTACCTTTCAGAAACCTCGTGGCGGTTCGCCTTACCTCCTCGCGGTTTAGATATCCGCTGACACGAGAGTCGCTCGAGGTACGAAGTCCCTTTCAATTCTCCAGCGAAGACAATCGGTACCTTCTGAAAGGACAGATGATAGGGACGTACGACAGTGAATATAAATTCGAGAGACCGAAAAGAACAGACTTGGATTGCACGCTACGAGGAGGTGAAAGATGAACTCGTTCCTTTGTGTTTCTATTTGTGCGTCTGTGGTCTTAATAAGTGTTCCTTGTCTCGTCGTTTTGTACGAATTTTACGCTTTACGAGTCTTAATGTCCGAAAAGTTACTATGGAAAAGGATGAACTTGTCGAAAGTGCACCCAATTCTGTTTTTAGACGATTTAGATTTAACACGAATTAGAATTTAGAATTGATTATAGACAATGCGTCCTCCAAACGTGCAATTTTGTTTTCTGCCGCCTAATACTACATCTTCGATACAACCGCTGGATGAAGGTATAATTGGACAAACTGAACGATGAAACACTGACAATTATTGATGTATGGGAGAAAATTTCAATTATGAATTGTATCAGTCAAATTGAATTAGCGCCGGCTGAATTAAGATCATCGACTTTGAATGCACGTTGGAAAGCTGTTTGGCCAGAATGTATTAGAAACAAAGATTCCATTCTGTCTAATACGATCGAATTTTCTAACATAGTAACATTGGCACATACAACTAGTGGAGAATTCGATGATCTATCGTTTGAAGATATCGATACATTTTGTACGATACACGTGCAATCTTTATGAAATAAAATGTTTAAAATCCTAATATGAAAACTCTTGCTTTATTGTATTATTTTTGCTGATTTCTTAGGACTGGAATCAATCTTTTATTTTTCGATAGATGCAATATATCTTTCTTCGGGAACGTTTCTATCGTGTAAAAACAGAATTAGGTGTATTTTTGTTCGCCTCGCTTTACGATATGAAATCGTAGCTACGAGTTCTTGCCGTCAAAAATTCGGGTTGATTCAAGAAACGGCTTAATTTTATGTCTTTGCGACCCGTGCGGTTTAAAGACCGAGAGAATTCGTTTGGTACTTCCACCTTCCGCTGTGGAATCGTCGTCATTGTCGGGTCAGGGTCAACCAAGGACGATCCTTGGTTGTCTTTCGTCCTGTCTTCTCACACGAGCGTACCTTTTACGAAAGAGAGCAACCCGCGACTACTCTGTATCCATATCGAACGATTAATTCCCTTTTTTACTCGGTATATCGAAGAAAATTTCAAGCGCGACATATTTTTATGCCACGTGTACATTTTTTTCGAAGTTGCTCCAAAGAAGATAAAAATAAATTAAAGTCGCACCGGTCATTTCCAATTTTCCTTACTTAACTAATTTTTAATTGGAGGAAAAACAGCGACGACATATTACGTATCCGATAAGACTAAGTCTTATCGTAAAATCCGATATTTCAATGAGATTTAAATTTCTTAAGAGAGTAGATATGTATGTCGATAGTTGTAAACAATTTTTTCGTAGCGTATATATATACGCCTTTAGCGGACGAGCGATCGCTTTTTTCGAAGAACGTTTGCACTACCATCCTGGCAAAACGCTAAACGAAATTCGCAGACGTAAACAGGTAAAACACGACGGTACGTAGAACCGTCCTGCGAGGAGCACAGTTGTGAATTCGTTGAAATATTTGCGATTCTCGTTTTTTCGTCCGGTCTCGAACGTCTGACTCGCCGTTATCCTGGCGGTGATATGACAAAAAAAAATAGAAAAAAAGGAAGAAAAGAGAAACGAGACGAAGGACAGTCGAAAGTTCTCGTTGTCGTAGCGTCTGACGCTCCTCGAAATTCGTCTTTTATCGCGACGTCGATAATGATCGGCGTAAAAACGACGATACGAAAGTTGCGATGCGAAACGGACGCAACGCGACGCGACCGTTCGGCCGAATTCTTTGCATCGGCATTAAGTAATTGACGAATGTGTCACGTTCGACCTTGACGTACGAGGAATCGCATTATTTATATCTTCCGCCTGTGATTGTAAAATCAAAGCAACCCGAACGATGCACGTTGCAAATGGAACTCTGCTCTCCGACCAACGAATCGACGCCTGCAGTCTGCGTTGAGAACTTTCTCCCTCTCGGCTGGGATGTTTCTTCGCGTATCTTTCGACCGATTTCGATAACGAGTCGTTTATGTCGCGACGATGTTTATTTTCTATATTTCGATCGGAATGAGACATTTCGTCCACGACGAAATAACAGTTCGTAGCTTGTAGAGACACGTGAAACGAAAAGGATGTTTTAATGGCAGTCTTTCATTTTCCTAGAACCATAAATCGTATCCTTAGGATTGTAATCGTTTATTCGTTATCATCGTCGTGATTCGGTATGGATGTTCACTCGCACGTCACCGACTAACAACCACGATCCGAACTGACACAACCTAGATCGTTTGGATCAGACCGAAGTAGATTCTTCGATGTCAGTATTTTTTACGTAAATAGGAGTTCGTTTTTGTTCTACCAGTTGCCAGTTTAGATTCTGGCTAACCGTGTTTATGTGAGTATCCGTTCGGTACGATGACGTATCAAATTTTATACAATAACAAAGCCTCTACGTATGAATAACGCGTGATCGTAAATATTATTAACGTAGAGGCATTGTCTCGTTGACGTCTTCTCGATCTTTACGAACGTGTCTTTTTCAAAAAATTCCTTATCTATGACTAAGAAGCAGTCGCAGACGCAAGGTCGATCGATCGTAATAACGTTGAGAACTAGGCCTTTAACGAGCGAAAAACCAAAGAATCCTTTCGTCACAACATGCCACCCACGCACGACGGATGACTCTGATCGTCAGCTACAAAAATGGAGCCGAAAGTTGGATTACGCGTTTATCCGTGTTTTGAAAAGTTTCGTACAGAATATTATTATTAAAAGGGTATTGCTCGATATCATGTTACGATTACGATCACTATTTTTATTTTTGAGACAAAATTCACGAAAGACCTCCAACGCCAAAGACTGCGTACTCGATGTTTCCACTTTCGGCACGGCTCCGTTTTACGGGAGGGACTCCGCGGCGAGGCCCGCCGTAGCGAAAGGATTAAGACGTCATCTCGACCAAAGTCGACCGCTCAGAGAAGAACGCCAAGGATCTCGAACAAGTCAAGTCACATTGAAACGCCTTTTTCGTCGGAAAGGCAACGATCTCGCGATCGTTTTACAATCTTTCCACGAATTTCTCGTTGAAAACGAACGATCGAAGGTCAAATACGATCCTTCCACTCCTACGACTCCCATGATTTACCGTCTATGCGTGACTTTGACGAACTTCCAACACGAACTAACCTACGCATTCGACCCATTCAGTGATTAACCCAATTGTGGAACGACGCACCGTGTTCCTTCACCCGTAAACGAGCACAATAGACAAAAATCTATCGCCGTATCTTCGAAAACGCCAAAGCCAAGTGTCGCGAAACCGAAAGTCTCTTCCAACCGATGGGTAGAACGGTCTTCCTTAACCCCTTGCCCGACGATTTAATTTCCAATTGTGCCAAAAACGGCGAAATGTTTGGCCCGGTAGACTTAACACGTCTCTGAGGCGTCATTGTAAGCTAAGGGGTTAAATAGAGAAAAATCGAAGGGAAGAAAAGAAGCATCGCGTTCGTCATCGATCTCACCGTAGCGATGATCGACGCTCTACTCACCGAGGTCCGGTATGGAGCTGGTGGGCTCCTCGTGATGATGATGTCCCTTACCCTCGGCGGAGCCCCTACCCCTGTGATGATGATGATGCGGCGGGGGTGGCGGCGGCGGGGGCCTCATACTCGAGGTCGAGCTGACGACGACGGTACCGGAGGCGGCGGCGGCAGCGGCGGAGCGCGAAGAGGACTGTTGTACCGAGGGCGGCGGGGGCGGAGGCGGCGGTGGCGGCGGGGCTCCCGCCCCGCCACTTCTATGTCCTACTCGCATTTGGGTCTGAGGCGACATCAAGACCGTGTCGGCGGCGTGCCGCGCGTGCCCCTGAGGCGGCCTCGGACACCATCCATGCAGGACCCTTATGGCGCTACGCACTTCCGCCTGCAGTACGGCGGCCCTGTCCCTCGCGGCGTGAGCCACCTTCGTTCTTCTCCACCCGCTCGCGCGGGTCACGATGTTGCGCCTTGACGCCGCCGTCGAACCGACTGTCTCGTACCTGTCCAAAGGCCCGTCTCCTTCGACCGGCCCAACGATAAACACCAATCTCGTAGAAAACCTTTTTCTAATTTAAGATAATCTCCAGACACTGTCGCACTTCAACGGTCACCAGTCACCGTACAAAATCATACACGCACCTATCTCTATCTCTCTCTCTCTCTCTCTCTCTCTCTCTCTCTCTCTTTCTTTCTTCAATTTTGTTCTTCCAACTCTTCGAAGTTACGCGCGTGAACGCACGCGACAATTTCACCCAGACGAAACGATATCATCGCTCGATCGAGGACAACGTCTCCGACCGTCGGGTGTTTTTGAAGAGCGGACCGCGTGCCGAGCGCTCAGGACAAAAGGCGATCGGTCGTTCGGCGATCGCGCGATATTAAATGACCGGGCGATGTGTGCGTGTGCGTGAGCGCGCGCGCACGCGCCCGACCAACAGCCAGCTAACGACACGAGCGACTCGACGACGACCGCGTTATCCTCGTGGCAGAGCGTGCGAACGCGCACCGGACACAGAGCGACTCTCTCCTCTACGTGCAGCTCGTTCCTCGTCTCACGGCGCGAATGTCACGGTCAATGTCTTTGCCAGACGGCCGCCGGCGCGTGGCACCTGCCGCGGAAACTCTCGCGGCGGCACTTCGAACTAATCAACCACTTTCGCGCGAACCGACCGTTGTCCCTCCTGTCCCACCGCCGCCGACGCTGCCACCACCATCCTTACCCCCACCCCGTCGCTATCGCGCTCTCCTTCTTCTTCTCTTTCGCGTCTCCCTCCTGCCGCTACTATCCTCGCTGCTGCTGCTGCTGCTGCTACTACTACCGTCGCGACGCTTCTACTCCAGCACCACCCCCTCCTTTACACCCTCCTTTCTTCCTCGTTACTCCAACTAGCTCTCTCTCTCTCTCGTTCCTTGATGTCACGGCCGAACGATTGGCACGGAATCGTACGAGTGCGCATGGGGCATCTCTTCGGCGATTTAACAACGAAAAATTGTGGAAAAAGTGCAATGGCGCGAAAATGAAATCCAAACGATTCCAAAGTTCGATCGGCGGTCGCTCGCGCCTCTCTCGACGCTCCGCGGAAAACAACGAGGCTCCACGCACGAGTCCAGACGACTCGAGTCGCGTCGCGTCGCGCCGCCGCCGTCGACCTTATCCTATCCCCCCTCCACTTCGCCCACGCGCTCGCCCGCCGGCTGCCCCCTCGCCCTCGCGCCTGTCTACCCGCCCCTACCTCGGCCCTTACCCCCGGCGCCCTTCCTCCCTCCTCGTACGCGCGCTGGCATAGACCTCGCGGTTATACTTCTCTTAACCCCGCGTTCAATGCCGCGACCGCCAGACGATTCACCGCTTCTCCAGCCTCCGATACGGTCGTGTTCGCCAACCTTCCTTTTCTCCTTTTTCCTTTCTTTCTTCCTCTTCCTGCTAATCGTAAATTTTCCCTTTCCTCAACCGTCCATCACGGGACAATACTCCATCCCATTTTCTGTCTCTCTTCCAAGGGATGTTTCTTCTTCGTCACGGTCTCGTGGCGCGACACGCGAATTCACGTCCACGGTGGACTCGTATCGAGATTAGCAACGACGAGGAGAACCGTCATCGGCGCCGGCGAAAGCGAGAGTGCGGCCAGAATTCGGCTATGCATAAGCGATCCTCCTTCGTTTCTGTCTTTCTCTCTCACTCTCGCTCGCTCGCTCGCGCTCGCGCGCCTCCTATCGCTCCGTCTCTTTCCCTCGCATCGATGGCATCGCGTCGTTCGTTCGTTCGTTCGTCCGTCCTTCTCTCTCCTTCTCTCTTAGGACGATCTCGCGACCTCCACCTCCTCCTCCTCGTCTCCTTCTCTCCCTTCTGGCCACTCGCTCCCTACGTTAAGGGCAGCAGCCTATAGCCAGTGGCGAACGCTCTCCTCTCGACCTATAGCGTTCGACGTTCCAGCTCCGGCTAGCCGTGCGTGCGCTCGTATAAAACGGACGCGATACGACCCCACACTACGACGTTTCCACGACTCCTGCCGCGTGTGCGCGTCGAGTCTTCCTTCTCGTTCCAGACCTTCGTTCCAGACGTCTCGCCTCGTCTCCCGTCCGCCAACCCTTCGTCATCGACGCGCCTTCCACTTCGGTCCAAATCACGCCGCAGGGCACCACGAGCCAGCGGACTTTTTTGTCTCCCTCGCGAGAGGCGCGAGCCGCCACGCGATCGGAAAGAAAACGTCAGGATGGCGACTGACGCGTCACAGCCGATCAGCTAGCGAGTTTTAACCACCAACGATTACGGAGATGCATTTCTTCCGGACGACGAAAAATCAATCGGAAGCAATGAGAAAGGAAAGAGAAGGAAGACAAGCCGAAAATTTCACTCGTAGTTCCAACGACTCGTTCTCCTACCCTTACTCTCCTCGTATTCGGCGCGTACGTGCGCGAAGCCTCGCGAAAAGGGAGAATCGGTGGTGGCGCGTGCGCCAAGGAAGGTCGGCCGTGCCTCGCGACGACGCATGCGTCGTTCCTCGACGCGTCGTCCTGGTGCGTGCGCCACCGTGACACCGATACCTCCTCTACGTGTTGAACCAGTGCTCGACAATCTACGACCGCCGTGACCCGCTGCCAAAATGTCGTCCACCTTCCGTGAAATTCATCCACGCTCTTCCCCGATTTTAAGACGTTTCGACACCTAGAGAGACGCGCGTCTCGAAAATATCGAGACGGATTCGTACTGTTTTCGGATGACGTTTGCACCGAAGATAAGACAGTCAAGCCGTTCGGGGTCGAGTCTGTCTCCGACAAAGAAAACATCTTTTTTTTTCTTTTAAAGAGGGGAAAAATGCATTTACGCACACCCCTGAAAGATGCCTGTCCCGAAAGTAGTGTGGGACTCGTGTTATCCCTTCACCCTACCCACTAAAAACCCCTGCTCTATGTTCCTCATTTTAGTGACTGAGACTTTATCTTTATTCCTAGATCGCGAGTAGCTCGGCTTATCGCGTGGAAAATACTTTCGCATTATTGCCGTTTCCGAAGAAAGGGAAGACCAGCCGGGGCCTAACTGTCGTACCGAGGCTCGAATCCGATAGAGGACAGTTGGAAAGACTGCGAAGTTCGCAACTGTTTTCAAGTAGTCGAAAATTCACGACGCCTTCGCAACTTCGGCCGTCTGCCACGATTGTTTAGGAGAGTCACTGTCAGTCACCGGTGACTGACGCGGCCTGAACGGAAAGTTCAGAGTCAGTCACCGATGTTAACGTGTTAACCTACATCGTTCCTCGTCAAGGAACAATCGCCCTCATTACCAAGTGCCCAAAGAGCCATCAAGGCTTATCGGCGAACGGAGAAAGAGCAGAGATTTTGCATTAGACCTTTGACTGCTATAGGCGTATATATACGCTTTCGCGAGTCTGTCAATATACACGAAAGGCGGAAATTTACGCCTTGTATTTTTTTTTGTTCCTATAATACTTATTGTTACTACCGTACTATTATTACTACAATACGCTGTCGATAAGAGCGATATGGTTATTAGTATCGTTTAATTTACTCGATTATTATTTTTTTAAGATTAGCATCGAATCTCTCGGGTAGTGGTTTAAACACTAGTCCGTGGACAACCAGTGTCTATGAATTCCTTTGAGAGCGCGTTAAGTCAAAATGTTAACAAGAACTCGAATCAAAAAAAAACACTACGCGTTTCTCCGTTACTTCGCCACGCGTCCACCTAGAATTTCGTAGCATCAATCGATGCGATCGCAAACGATCCTGTTCTTCATTCGTCGTAGTGGTCGACTAGACTAGACCGATTACATCATCGAAGTGTCGTAAATGTTGCGTACGTTACATCTCATTGAACGAATCTGTAAACATTTTTCCATCGCGTGAGTCAGCTCGTGTAATTCCGAGACTCCAGACAACCAGGTTTCCGATGAGAAGTAAACGCTTCTAACATGGGCCAATGAGTAAGCGCCTCCGTGCTTTTTCTATGTCTAACACGAATCTAATTTCGAGACATCCGCCACGGATCGAATCTCATCGAAGCGGTTCCCATTTGCGACTGAGTGCTTCGAGAAGGGTCGAGGAAGACCGAAAGAGTTTATAAGGCGCGTGATCTGCGTAACGTCGAGATCGAGAAACACTTCGCAAACTTTGTAACGAGTTATCGAGATTACAGGGGTAGGTTCCAGTCCATCCATTGTTAACTTCACTTGCTCGACGATACCAACGACTTCGACTTTGAAATTTCTCGACATCGTTGGGAATACTTTCAACGTCATCAGCGTTTCAAGATGGCGATCGTTAATCGTACGACGGAACGACTTAAAAGTTCGATGTTAATTTTTACGAAATACACCGAGGTTGCTAATTGCTTTTTGCGGACGCGAAAAGAACGAGTGGATGAAACTTCCGAATATCGATATCGTATCGGAACGAAAAAAAGCGCTGCGGAAATTAACGTCGAGCTGAGATCTCGCGTACCAAAATATCGATGTTGAAATCGGCATGCGTTCTGTTATCTAAATGGCGAGACAATTTGTTGTCACGATAACGTTAAACGATTCGCGCCACGATCTATTAACGCTTTACGCGTGGATTGCGTCGGAGACGCGTTTCGATCCTACGCGCGATATTTCGTTCACGAATTTTCACAAAATATCGTATCTACTAGTAAATTCCGTCTTCACCGATGTCCGACTACAGCGCGGGATAAAATTATCGGATTAGATCAACACGCACGCCTACGAACTTTCAATTATTCCTTTCCTTTGAAAGATCGGTGAAATGCTAAAAAGTTCATCGACGTACGGCATATTTTTCGAGATTTTCGCCGTTGTTGGCGAAACTATCGCGTCGATTTCCTCGAATTCGGGAGATTCGGTCAGGCGTTCGCGTCGCGATAATCGATCGGTCGATCGATCGAAGAGCGCGTCGTGGCGACATCGGTGGGGCGCCGGGTATCGCGACCACGTCCCTGACGCAAAACGAGCAGCGATAGGCAAGGGCGGTCGAGTGCGCGGCCGCGGTTGCGCGTCCGCTATCACATGGCCTTGTCCTTGAATGAGGCTCGTGAACCCGACTCTGCCACTTTTATCGATCAGCCCCCGCATCCCGTTCGACGCACTCGCCATAATCATCCGTCTATCTCGATGCAATGGCGCACGCAGTCGCGAGAGCTCCCGTTCGTACGCACGTACACGCCCCACCAGTCCTAAAGCTAACGCTGGACTCTACCAGGAATTTCTCCGTCGTTGCGATTTCTGTGGTTGCGTCGAGAGGACGTCGATCGTCTCTCGAGAGACGTTCGCGCGCCTGGAGATGCCCCGTAATCTCTTCTTTCTTTCTTTCTTTCTTTCTTTATTTCTGCCCTCTTCTCTTGCCGGAGGGTCGGATGAACCCTTTCGCGTCGCACCACTAAGCAATGGAATACGATCATTGGAATAATAGCACGGGTATTAAACCACTTTTGAGGTTAGGTAGAGGTGTTCCCCCGAATTCTTTGCGTTATCCAGACCAGGCAGAGAGAGAGAGAGAGAGAGAGAGAGGGGGGGGAGACGAAGTAGAGGGGAAAAGGGACTGACTTTCTGGGTCGACCACCAAGAGGTCAAGGTTTTCCTGATGGTCGCACAACGACAATCGTCGTGCACGACCAAACGGATCATCGCGACAATAGCTAGACATCTTTCACTGGTCTCTCGTAGGACCGTTCGTGTTGCGATTGACTCGTACGTCTATCCGTGCAATGGTCCGCGTTGCGTCCTCTTAACAAATTAACCCCTTAGTTGGTGACCTATTTTTTCTTATCTTTCAACTTGATTTGTTAAAATTAAAAAAAATTTTTTGTACCCTTTTTTAATTCTTTTAACCCGCCACGATAGCGACAGCGGCCCGCGGCTAAAGCCGCTTAGCCCAACCAAGGGGTTACAGACAGCAAAGAAATCTGTAAGACACGCCTGGGATCGCACGTTTTTGGGCAAACTTGTACGTTCTAAAGTCATCGTAACTTTGTTGCTTACGAAGCAACATTTGTGAAACTTTCAGAAATTGTATAACAGGATGCATTCTAGGCATTAGTAGGAAAAAATATGTTTTTTAATAATTATAATAACTTTTTTACTTAAAAAAATAATCTGTACGAATTTTTTAGAAATTGTAAAATAGGGTAGACTTTAGGTATTATTAAAAAAAATTGTCTTATAGTTATTATTAGAAAATTGTATTTAAAAATAAATTTC
>JAITYT010000702.1:1200-11494 GCA_025433975.1 Liostenogaster flavolineata | reverse complement strand
AGAGAGAGAGAGAGAGAGAGAGACAAAGTACGAGACACAGAAGGAAGAAGAAAGAAAAAGCAAAATCCAGAAGAGGCAAGAAAGAGCGAGTGCAAGGTCGGTTTACACTCGAAGGAGGTCCTCACGTGCTCGGTCTATTTACAGAATACCTCTCTGCACGCCTCGTCGTTTTTGGAGCGATACGCAACGATGCAGCACGAGCTCATCTCGACGCCAAACGCTGCTCACGAATTTTGATAACGGCGCAAGTCCTATCTCCCCAAGAGATTTCTCGCGAACGTGTCTTTCCTCTTTTCCTCCTCTTTCTCGAATATAACAAAAAAGCGATCGAATCGAAATTGCGTTACGATTCTAGGATCGACCGAATTTTAACGTCCTTTGGAGATGTACGATTTATCTGGAAGAGGAAACAACCGAGGACGTGGATGATTCGTGCGTTTAGGTCGCGGAAAAAATAGATCTATCTGAAATGGAACGATTTTTTCTTCACGATGGAAAATACGGGATACGTAAATATTAATATCGTATACGTATATTATCAATACTGCCGTTATAATATCATTATAATATACTGTCGAGAAAAAACTGTTTTTCATAAAACAACATAAAAAACAACGTCTTTTCATAAAAAAATGAAATTACTTTTCGTTGCGTATATTATTAATACGTAATAAAAGTACACATATCGAATGTGGTCGAATCGAGCGACAGAAAGGTTTGGTAGGTTTAAAATTAGATCTCTCAAACGTCCAAAGCATTCAATGCATCGGGATGCGTACGAGTGTGACACACTCGATAACAAACGTTATCGGACGGCTTGCAAAGCCAACGAGAAATCGATTTCGCTGTAAAGTTCAAGACGCATAATTAGGAAGAAGAGGCGCGAATCACGAGAAGCGGAAACGACGAACAGAAGATAATGCCCATCGTTTCGTAGTTCCGTCGCAGTCGTATAAATTTCGCTTACGAATCGCATTAAAAATGTCAGCCAGACCCGCCTTATCTTCGCTTTAAATTCGGCATTCGTTTTATCGTTCCTGTCATTTCTCGTCGAGATTTGCACAGCTGCGTCATCCCGCTTCGCCACGCCGCGGGTATCTCCGTATTATTCGGAAGACCGAGTTGTATACGATCGATTCGATGCATAAATAGACGCGAACGCATCGAGGGTGACGCGTAAGTGGCGTACCTTCGCTGGATGAGTTCGAAACGATTGCTCGATCGCATCGAGACAAGCGACGATCTCGCCATCGCGTAGGAGAGACGAGGATCCTCGAAGGAGCAGTCGACGACCGTGGAGGCGCAACTCCGTGCTAGTAGTCCCATCTGGATCGCCTGAAAGCAGGACGATGGAAGGAAACCGAACGGATGCTGTTGAGACTGGTTCAAGTTCACGACGCTCCCGAGGCACCAGCGGCCGGCTCAAGGTCTCCCGAGAGAGCTTTCCTTGTTCACGGTCCGGCTGTCGATATAGGGCTGGCCGCTCGACGCTCGAGTCTCGCTCGATTAGAATGCCAGGGTGAGAGAGGCAGAGCTAGCGCGCGAGAGCGAGAGAGAAAGGAAGAGAAGATCGGCTCGCCTTAGTCGCCTTTCTTATCCGATCTCTCATCGATGTTGGTTGATCGAACCCTTGAAATTGAACGAATCGACGAGATCGTTTAACATGTTGACTGCCATGTCAACCATGTGCCAAAAATTAGCGTAATCCATATTTTGGCAACGGTCTTACTTGTTTACGTAAGACGTATATATATCTAATGAAAAATTTAGGGCATTTTTTAAATATTTTAGCAGTGAAAGTGTTATCTCCGGATCGTCTCCGGAATTAGAAGCCGAGGAAATAACCTCGTTATAATTTCTTGATACACGTAACGATAATATGATGCGTTGTCGTCATACGCCATTTTGTACGATACATTTGCTACTGCAAGTGTGAATAGAAAATGACTAGTTTAGTAACTGGGTTGTTCGAAAAGTCATTTCGTTTTTTTTTTTTATGAAGAAAACGTGGTTTTTGTTGGGAAACGTACGCATCGTACTTCTACGTTTTTCTTCTGTCAACAAATTTATTACAGGATTTATAAGTGTGTAACAACGTGGACTTTCGATTAAGAAGCATGTATGTACTTCGTAATATCAACGACGTCCGCTTTCGAATTCATCGTAGTATTGAGATGTAACAAAGAATTCTCGCTGTCGGATCTAATTGATATTAATTCAAGAACGTTTAATCTCACTGACGCGGTATAACGTCTCGTGGTTAACCTTGGGATTTTATGAGTTCAGGAATCACCGATGCGGGCACTTCCTTGTCTCGAGAGAAAAATGACGCGGTCAAGAAGTCAAAGAAGATCGAGCGGTCAAAAGTATATGAAAGAATACGAGAATAATTTTACTTAACGCGATAAAGGTCGATGCACGCGTCTCGTACTTTTTTTCTAATGAGTCATAAATGAGCACTTTTATGTCGCGCCTCGCTTTACGGCCTTTATAAGAGAAAGGCAATAGAGCTATAAAACCGCGGATTCGTAGAATGTAAAAAGGCTAGTTTTACGATCTTTTCTCACAAGGATACTCCAAGTCCAGTGATATTGTAATAATCTCGTATGATTAAGCAATTGCATCTGCGTCTAGCCTTTTAAGGTTACAAATAAATCTACAAGGATTCATAGACTTGGAAGGACGAGATAAAATGCAAAATATTGAAAATGAAATACGGAAACACCCGTCTTCAACACTGATTTCACGAACTTTTAAATTCAATGAAAATTACGAATCGACCTCGTTTCGTTGGAAAACGATCCAAGCGCCCTTCTTGGCGCATTCTTCGGCCAGAAAACACGAAGAACGCGAAGGAAAAAGGAGAAGAAGACCCGATTACATCGGTTCGTAAGTGAAATCGAAGGAGCGACCTGCGTACGAACGGTTCGTCTCTCCGACGTCGTAACTTTCGTCGAAAGTTCGTCGAACCCCGTTCGAAGGCCAGGTCGCGCTCCAGCCACGCTCGTTTTTCGCTTTCGATCGGGCCAAACGAAAGCGAAAGCGCGCCTCTCGGACGAGCTAACGACGAGTGTTTTAGAAACCGGATCGAAGCATCGATAGACACGAATCTGGTTCTTTCGAATCTCCTTTCATCGCGAAGACGAGGCGGTCGTTGTCGGCGTCGCCGTCGAATTACGTCGAGAGCGAATGTGAAAGTCACCCTCAAGAAAGCGAAACTCCGTTTCTCGCAACGGCGGAACGCACAGGCGACTGCTATCCGTTCCTCCTCGTCTCTCCTTGCGGCCTAACTTTCCTCTAATGTCCAAGCGATCGAGCTTAAACGGCGCATCGGCACCGGTGAAATCTCTCAGCACACGCAACGAGACGCCGACACTTGATTGTTTCGCAGATAGGGAGGAATAAACTGCGACGCGAGACGATCTAAGGTGGAATAAATTCCAGGTTTAACCTCCTAACCGCGGAGTTTGGTCTTAGAAATCTCTCACAGAGTGCGGAATTAAAATCAAGCAATGACGAGTATACACGTTGAACGCGTGTTAAATGGTTCTTTTATCAATTTTACGAAAAAGGAGAAAGGATTACATTCTTATGCGACAAAAAATTAACAATTCGTTCTTGAAAAGGTTACGGTTATTAAAAACCTAAAAATTGTCAAAAAATAATTAAACTCGTAAAGAAGAAAAATTGAAGAAAACAATTAATTTTAAGAAATTCAATTGATTTCGGTGTAGTATTTTCACCATTAAGTATAATAAAGTATAACCTTATACTTTATTTTGGTAATAACCGAGGAAATAAATAAAAAATCCAAACAAAATTTTTTTTACATTGAAATTGTATTGGTAATACAAAAAAGGCATACCGCCAAATGATATTCTTATTACATTTTATCGAAATCTTGAATTTTTATATCGAATTTTCTATTTTTCACAAACGTGTCTGGCGAAAATCTCGAGTGTAGTCATTTGATTCCTGAAAGATAACAAATATGCGGCGACGGTCGCGTCACGGATTAATTTACAAAAACGAATACGAAAGAATATGTGAGTGGCCTTAAAATTAATATCTTAACTTGCGTTCGAAAGTACGGAAAGTTTCGCGATGAGAAATTTGAGAGACTACGATAGAAACCGCAGGTCCTGTATAATCGATGGTATTTATTTATTTATTTATTCACAGCTGTACAATTCACAGAGCACCCCTCTGATATCACACCTCGAATATCTCGGTGAATTTCAGAAGAGAAAATTCCTCGAATCTATTCTCTTCCCGCGCGAAACAGGAGCGATCTTCTCTCGATGACGAGCGTCTCGAAGCGTCATCCACTGGCCGCGATTCCCTCTCTAATTCGTGGAGCCTGACGCACGCGACTGGGACCGACTTGAGTATCAACGTACGCTCGGTGACCCACATACGAAACGAACGCGAACGAGCGCCGTGCTTTCACCTTCTCTCTCTCTCTTTCTCGAGCGCTGAACCTCGATAGCAGCGGCGAGAAAGCAGCGCGAGTACGCAGCCGACTCTCTTCTCGGCTCCTACACTCACCTTGGCCTTGAACCCGGT
This sequence comes from Liostenogaster flavolineata, assembly GCA_025433975.1. NCBI lineage: Eukaryota > Metazoa > Arthropoda > Insecta > Hymenoptera > Vespidae > Liostenogaster > Liostenogaster flavolineata. Next base: position 6,928 of record JAITYT010000702.1, on the reverse strand, counting down.
GGAAAGTGCAAGTGGATCGGCTTCAAGGCAAGGCGAGTCGTCGACGACGACGACGACGACGACGACGACGAGGAGGAGTCGAGGTCGAGAGCGAAATCTTATTCGATCGTACTCGCGTATATACACGTATGTGCATATACGTATGAACATACATGCAGCTCAGATATGTGCGTGTGTGTGTACCGATTCGAACGGACGCGGTTGGAAACGGTTTTTGGTCGTCTTCGATGAAAGTGAAACGGCCTTCGTCCAAGAAGCCCTCTACGCGCATACTACGGCCGCCATTGAACCACTGACCTTCATACGAGAACCGGTCTTTGTTAAGAGCCCTCGCAGAGGTAGCACGACCTACTCTGCCCTCGGCCCTGTCTGCTACTAGACCCGAGTCCTAGACGCCCAGGGTGAGGCTGTTTATGTCCGTGCACGCACACGCGCGCGGAACCGCTTCCGTCGGCTTCCTCCTCTCGCTCGCATCTTCGAGCCTCCATCGGCACGCGAGTGAGCCAGCTTTCCTTCCTTCCTTCCTTCCTTACTTCCTTCGTTTCATTCCTCTTCCTTTTCGGCGAACGTCGAACGGTCGAGTCGTCCTCGTGCGAATTTTTATCGACCGTGAACGCGTCCGTGCGACTGTCTTTTTCTTTCCTTCGCCTTTATTCTCCGTTCCGTCCGTTTAGCTACTGAAACACGCGACTATGAATCGCTCTTTGTGCTCCACGGGCGTCGATTTAACCCTAGATTCGTATACATGCATGGGAGATACACTATACGTAACATTCGTCGAATTCAGACGAGAGTATTGTATCGATGATCTTTGGTTTATAGAGTACAAGGAGCGATAAAACGCACTTTAACTCTTTGCGGTCCAACGTCGAGTCAGACTCGATATTGTTTTTCCTCGTAGCATGTCTTGCCAACAAACGAGAATTATCGGTAAAGCTCCTTTTCTTGAATTTCATTTTACTTTGTATTTTATACAGCATGTAAATATATGAAAACTCAATTAAAATTTCTTGGTAGACAATAGATCGATGTAACTCGAGAATTAATATGGACCAAACTACTGGGAATGGGGAAAATTAATTTCGACCGTAAAGAGTTAAGTCTGAACAATTGTTTATTAACCCAACCAAGTGCCACAGCGACGTTGGAAAATTTTCGTTGAAGTGCCGGCGTCGCCTCGAGCTACTCTTTTTTCATAAGCTATAATAAAACTTAAATGTAAAAAATAATGTTTACCTTCATTTGAAGTGGCCGTTGCATTTATCTGTAAAATAGCCTGATAATTTTTGCATGAAATTAGGCAATTCTGCATGGCACGCAAAAAGTTAATCGTCCACTTTCTGAAATAAAAATGAACAATTAATTAAAAAAGTGGCGGTCGCTTTAAAAGCTACAAGTGTTTACGTATTTTGCGCGGTCTGTGAGACGAGGACATCGACGCTGAAGAAGCGAAGGATGTCGCGTCGAAGGTTATCTCAAATTCCGAAGTTGGAATCTTTTTAACGATCCGTCATGTCGTGAGGGATTAAAACAGAGCCAGCCTTTTTACGAAGATCGACCTTATCTGAGATTTCGAGATCGCGAAAGTCGTTCGTCTTTCCGCGGTATCGGAGCTGACATCTCAGCGACTTTCGAAATAATTCGTACGCAGGGTTTATCGTTATCGAATCTACGAACGATCGAACTCTTCCCTCGGAAGCGTTCGTCCATTCGTTTCTCGTCGTTCGAACGACAGGAAGAAGGACGCGAAGAAAGATCCTCGAGCTTCGCCAAAAGCCCGGCGCTTCGAACGGATGTAAATCACCCCGCGAAAGAGAGAAATTCACCGACGTGGAAATCCGATAGCGCCGTTAGAACGTCTCGTTTGGGTCGCTCCCTTCTTCCTTCGAGTTCTGCCGTGCGGGCGTCGTAGGCGTAACGCGAGGCGTCCACGAGCACGCTCGCGAGTTCCACCGGCTACAGAAACCTTGGTGGACCATGACCTGTCGCAACCACCGTGTCGTGCTACCGCTCGATCTTACTCGCGATAGCGGACGTAAGTTGCGTAGGTTGCGAGCGATTCGCGTGCCGCCGCGCCACGCTTTCCTTTCGGCGTCTCGAAGTCGAGGATCCTGGCGACTTTAAAAGGGAACTCGTTCGAATCTCGATCGGGAAGATTCGTCGAGTATGGATGAACGAAAGAAAGAAAAAATTAAAATTAACCAGCTGTGGCGCCCTCTTTTTTGAGAGCGTGCACCTATATGTGTCGTGAAAATCAAGCTATGACGAGTATACTCGTCAATCACAGAGTAAGTGTCGCTGTTAAAACATTGGATCAAAAGGATGGGTTTATTTGATAAAATTGCCGATTTTATTTCTAATATTTATTTATTTAGTTAACGTAAACATATATACCTACATTTTAAACGGAAAACGCAAGAAAAATTAAATATACTAAAGGTAAATATTTAATTTTTTAAAAATTTTTTGATTACATTTTTTATTATTTATTATTTATATAATAATATATTATACAATATTTATTATTAAATTTAAATTAAATTAGCTTAAAGAAGCTCCTTTTACGCTAACATCTGAAAAATGTTATCACCGCACATAAATAAATTCGTTTCAAATTTTTTGTATTTTTTATTTGTTCCTTTTATTTCGTCCTGGTCTTAAAATATTCTAAAGATCTTGAAATTTGAGTTACAGCTCGCAGTTAACTGGTTAACAAAGCGTCCGAAGGGAGTCGAATCTTCTCTCGTCACTCTCGAATCTCGACCGAAAAGATTCGTTTTTCTCGAAGATCGTCACAACACAAAAAAAGGAAAAAAGAAATTAAAATTAACAAAGCGTCCGAAGGGAGTCGGATCTTCTCTCGTCTCTCTTCTCACTCTTTTATAGAGTCTGTGATTGATATTTGGTCTCGGAGAACGTCGTCGACGTGACGAAGGAAATAAATGCAACCGAGAGTTAGGCTGTTACGAAATTAGCTCGTCGATCGTTACAAACATCGACCACGTCGTAGTCGTCGACGTTGACGTTGACGTCGACGTCATCGCCGACTTGTTGTATAAGCCATAGCGCGTATCAACTGTGATAATTTGCGTTAACATTGAGACGATGTGTACGGTCGTTTAGAGGACACACGGTCCGATGCAGATATCGTATCTTCAGACATGGATGCATTTCGCACGTATCAATGTTTTTGTTTCCTTAACCTCGTAGCCTTGATCGTGCTCTCACGCTCTTAAAGGTTTCAACGATGACATCGTCGCTTTCGAAGGAAAGCCAACGAAGAAATTCGCCGTTCGTGACGAGAATAACGCGTCTGTATGTAGTCACGGTCAACGCGCACATCGGAGGAATTATCGTCCAGCGCCACGAATGTCTACCGCAAATTAAATTGTATTTTTTCGCGCTCGTATACGCGCGTTCATTGAACGGCGCCGTTAAACCACGAAATCGGCTAGCCACTCTCGTAAAGCGTGCGTTTATGTGCTCGTTCATGATCGTGGTCTATTTTTGCGCTTGTTTTCGACTTATCGACTCCGACGAGATAGCTACGGTGAAAGTCATTGGACGCGAAGCGAGATGTTCGTGTAAATATTTCTTGAATCTTCGAAAGCGATTTTTTACGCTACGTTCGATCTCGCTGCCTTCTCTCCACTGTATTTTAAACTGTATCGCTTATCGCGTTCTCGTTGCTAATTGCTGCCTCTCGATTTAGCTCTTTCGGCAATCTGAGCTTCGATGACCTTTTTACGAGATTAATTATAATTCTCTCTTATTTTCCTTCGAAATCGAGCGTTACGCGTTATTATAGAAGGGCCGAACAAATTCGAAAGCCCTTAGGCATGCGACACTGGAAGCTCGGAAAGGCATTCTTCAGTTATCTCTCAAACTCCCTGCAACGTTGTAGGCAATTCTACAACTCGCATTAAACGTAACGCAAAATCAATGCGTGTTATTTCTTGATTTCCCCGTCGAGAAAAGTATCCACAGACTTAAAATCGAGAGCTCTTAACGGTGTAATTAGTGACTGTAAATATATGCCTAATATCGAAGGCCTAGGTTGACCGCTACAGCAGATAATCGACCTTGCTTCTTTAAAATTAGAAGTAATTAGCTTAACACTTAGTCGGCACGTGCTATTTTCCGCTGTTTTAAATGTGTACCGGATAGGTTCATAAAAAATGGGTAAAATTACAAGAAAATAAGTGATAAATAATTCAAATAAATAGTTAGTTAAAAGAGTACTTGAAAATGGTTAGAAAATTTCACATCGATGCAAACATCTAAGAGATTCGTACATCAAACTTCCGCATTAAGTCGTACTTCAACTTGCCTCTTCTGACTAAAGCCCATGGTGTTATTGGATTGTTTTATTAAAAACAATAAAAAGCATCTACAGCTTCCATATTTCTAAAAGAGAAGATACGACGAATTAAAATAGACCTCGAACATCGATTAACTATAATATACTCTTCACTCGGACACAAAAATCGCATTTGAGTTCAATAACTTTTTTAACCTATTCGATAATAATTTTTAAATTAAAGAGAATTTTAACGCTAAATTTAATTTCTTAAATTTGGGAGAAATAATATTATAGTAAAAAAGGAATAAATTTTAATAAAATAAGAAGGCAGATGATTTCTCGCAGACGATGAACGCGTACTTAAAGCTTGACGTACCTCCAAACCTTTTTCAATAACAGATTTGTGAGCGACCGTCAGTCTTCGGATATCTTTCGAGCTGACAAGAAACTTTCGAGGGCAGTGCCGCATCTTCATCGTATACGTGAGGTAATACTTTATGTTGTATTGCATATTCCTTTGTCTTCATTTTATATGTCTTTCTTTAGATGGGATACCGTATATTCTTGCTATTACATTACTACTCATTACGAGATATGCGATTTAATCGTTGCATCACTGATTCCTAATATTCTTTAATTTACAATATATGCGCGAATTTATAAATTGCACTTAACCGTTTGCGTATTAGTGGTCCCGTCGCGAAGTTGCGAAAAATGCATACATTTTTTCATCTCTATGCATTTCAGTGAATTCGCAATGAAATCACTGTATATGAAATACGTTGCACGTGTTTATAAAGTTCTTGAATTTATCTATTTAACCCAAGAATCAATACAATGAAACCACATAAATAAAACTGTTGGAAAAATTTCAATGTGAAATTTTCTTGACAAAGTTTTTATACATGCAACAAATCGTGTATACACAAATATTCGAGATTGTCAAAACAATCCATGTTTTGTTCTCAAAGGGTTAAAGCGTTACAATTAGAGTAATATTTTGTTTCTAGTTTAACAACAATTCCGAATCGCTACAGCTGAGCAAAAAATTTATAATCCGGCAAGAAAAGATAAACAAAGATTTTTCGGGTGAGAACTTGTCATGGACCTTTCAGTCTTCCGTCATCCTTCGACACGATCGGAAGCAATCGAGGACAGTGGCACATCTACATCCCGCAGAATCGTATGGGTAAATCAATACTTTATTTAATTTATACTGCATATTCTTTCTTCTTTATTGTCTATATGTGATATTTAACGTTCTTCTTTTTACATTGTTACGTATAATATTTTTTAAAGAGAAATTGAAAGGTACAATTACTTTTTTGGATGAGATATGCGATTTAATCGTCGCATTATTGATTCCTGATATTTCTTATTTTGCAATATATGCGTGAATTTATAAATTGCATTTAACCCTTCGCG
>JAITYT010000701.1:2133534-2176000 GCA_025433975.1 Liostenogaster flavolineata | reverse complement strand
AAAAAAAAAAAAAAAAAGAAATGGGAGGAACGAGAGAAGAAACTCTGCTTGGAAGGGCGCGAGAGGGGTTTACACGCGACGGAAACTCGCGCGAGGAGAAAAGAAAAAGGAAGGACAGCTCGAACCGATGGAATTGGAGATACACCGCGGAGAACGGAACAATCCGGATGACAAAAGATTCGATAAAGGATCGCGATGATCCCCGTTCTCTCGAGGATTTTCTCGAACGTTCGGTACCTGCGACTACGTCCGTACGTATCTCGGGGCCTTCGGGAGTCAAATATTTGGACGGATCGACGAGTCATCGGGGCGGTGGGCCACACGCACGGTCACCGCCACGTAAAAATCGCCGGTTTTCACGCGACTTCGTGAGCGGACGACGAAGCCACGAGAAACATCGTGCGAATTCAGAACCGTCCCGTGGGACGTGCTCTCCTCCGCCTTGCCAACAGCTGATTAATCGTCCCGCTTCCTCCCAGGAGAGCGTGCCAAGGAGGATAGACGCATCGAACGCGGCTTCTTTGTCGTCGAGGAACGGGGCAACGTTTCTACCGACTATTTTTCGTTTACCGTTATAAGGAGCGGATCGACCACGGTCTCCTCGAGCATACCGAGTACCTCGTAACACGCCTCCTTTCGCCTTTTCCTTCGTCCTGGAAACGTACGGACGGAATAAGGTGGGACAGAGGGGAGGGAGGAAGAAAGACCGCCTTTTCCTCGCTGCCGACCGAAACGCCATCCATTTTCCTTACGACTTCTTCCGAACGTTGACTAATGATCGCAGATTTCCGCTTATATTTACCACCTTGACAAGAGCAACCGCACACCTACCTTCTTCGTAAAACGGAGCTGTTTAAACGGTGACGAAGCCGCGATCGAAAATTTCGAGACGATCTTAAGACGGAGACTAAGTCGAATCTATCCCGCAGTGCGGTACGCTCGCTGCGGCGTAATTTGTTTATTCGAGAAGGGAGAAGATGGAAGGAGAAAAGAGAGACGGTGCCGCGTGGGGGTGGTACGGGTAAGGGTGGTGAATTGCAGCGCCATCCAATGTTTTATTTAAATACGTCGCAGCGACCCGGCTCGCGCCCCATGGGTGTCCTGGACGGTAGCTGCTACACTTAATATGGGAAGCGACAGAGTCATTTTTATTTCTCAGCCCCGTGGAAGCAGCAGACGTCGCGAGTCCTTTCACCCTCCCCTTGCCGGCCAGCCGTTACTCGTTTCGATTTACGACTCGATATCGCGTAAATTTCTACGCGAGAAAAACGGCGTTGATTGTAGCCTCGAGCTACCCTCCTTCGAGTCTCCCTTTTCTTTTTCTTTTTCTTCTTTTTAACGACGATGGTCGAAGCTCGACCGTCCCGTGGCAGTCGAGTCGCTCCAGGACGAAGGATATTCGGCGTTCCTCTCGCGGCTCGTCGTCCCGCGAAGGAATAATTACAAGGACACGAGCAGCGGCCTTTTGTACGACGCGTGATCACGTTACGCTCGTTATCGAGGTACTTCCTTTACGCCGAGGACAATGGAGATTTTGAAAAGACTGCATGAATTCTAAATCCAGGCTGGGAGCCGACCGGCCCCCGCGCGTCCGCATAATTTCAGTTAATTCCGCTGCAGGGAACAGGAGACTCGATTAAAAATCTCCGCTCATTGTCTTCTGTTTGCCCTAGGTGCATGCACGGCCCGAGCCAATTTCCTCGAATGGTGAGCCTCGTTAAAATTCATAAAAATATGCATTACGCTCGCTGGAGAATCGTTTGAAAGCGCGTTTCGTTGTCGCCGCCATGGTCCTCCTCTTCCTCGTCGACACCGCCTTAAACTTTTATCGATCGATCCGTCGTGGTGCAGCTCCTACGCTCGGTCGACGTCGTCGTTGCATCGCTTTGATCGTGGCACGCGAGGATGCGCGTGGAAAGTAGCACGAAGGCCTTCGCGACTCTAAGGTCCGCGGCTAAGGATAATTATGGATTCCGTTTCAAGATCGCGCTCGAACCCCGACGGGTTGCCAGAGTCAATGAGAGACGACGCGGCCAGGATTTAACTCGTTGACTCTGCGGACCGCCGCCTCGAGAACGAAAGGTTTTCCTCCCTCTCCGGCTGCCACGCGCTTCCATAGAAATTTCGGGGCCGTATCTCGACATCTTTTGGGAAACGATCTCGATGAATTCGCGAGGAAAGAGGCAAAAGGACGGAATTGGTCGACGGGAGACGATAGCGTTAAACTCGAACGGAGACATTAGAAGGACGAGGACTTAGGTAAATACGAAGGACGTTGTTTGCTCTGGTTTGAATGGGAATCGCATGTGTGGTGCCGGTCTTCCCTCCTCCGCGGTGCGCACCGACGGTCCCTCAAGTTAAATAGTATAATGGCCAATTTTAAATGTCCTCGAGTATCTAAGATCCCTGTTTGCCCGTGGTCGAGGTGTGTTTGAACGGCAGCTCGTTCCCGGAAACCGAGAGTGGAAGAAGATGGCCGAGAAACCCCATGGGCAACGAATAGGAGATCGTCTTGCGAGCAGCGAGCGTGGATATTCCGACGGAGTAAGTACACGTTTTATGACGTTAGACGTAGAATCTATAATTCATCCCCTTCTGGACGCTCCGACCCACCGCGATTTTCCAAAGTAAAGCGCCCTTCGAATTAAGAATTTTTCGTCTCCGCGACGAACGTCCGACGCGATCGATACCGAGTAGACGATTTTTCGGCCGCGCCAGAATTACGACAGTCCGGGAAAATAATCGAGCGACGGTGTCGCACGTAGGCGACTCGCGTAAGCGTCACGCTTCCAGTTTCGGAAGGCGTTTTCCCGAGAGACGCGGCACCCAGCCACGACGCCTATTTTTCACGCGATCCGACGCGTCGGTCTTGGTGGCGCACGGCAACCGGACGCGCATTATTGCATTGTCCAGTTTGATAGAATCCCAAAATCCTTCAGGTTTCCGCGACGGGGCAACGCGAGGTGCCTAGCAATGCGCCCTCCGCCCATTTTCCCTAGGGCACGCGGTAACCCATCAAACTTTTAGCCGGACGTTCCGCGTCGTGGCCTTCGCGCCTTCTTCCTCCACGTATTCTTTTTCCCTGCTTTACCGCTTCTTCTTCTTCTTCTTCTTCTTCTTCATCCTCCTCGTCCACGTACTCGTTCGACGAGGAAACGTGCCGGGAAGGCGCCAGTTCGAAGGGACACGAACTCTTAGGAGAGCGACGGTGGCGACGGCGTTCTCCGTCGGTGCCGTCTCCGCGGCGGCGTCGGCGGTGTCGTGATGAATATTGCAAGGGGCGCTTATTGTTTCCACTCACAAATCATCCGTCGATGTCTCGCGGGGAGCGTGCCGCAATGTTTTATTCTCCTACGGTAGACTGGCTCGAACGCACCGAAGGAGCCGATGCTACCGTGCGCTCCATACCATTCCTCTCTGTTCGTTTGGTTGCCTTTAGGACGACGTCGACGACGGTTCGACCAATTGCCCAACGTATCGCTTTCGTTCTACGCGAGTATCCCACGCCACGACTCCCTTTCCTCCTCGTTGGAAGGAAGTAACGCATCGACTGATAAGTTATATAAAATAAAGCCTACGCGTTCCTTTCATATCTTTGGAGTGTCGGCTGTCTCTCGCATCTTCGCTTTACGATTTGCCAAAACAATTTTGTGCTCGATAACGATCGATTTCCCTGGTGCAGAGCCAAGCTTTCGTTTCAACGGTGTCTTTCCCCGTGAAAAAGCAATGCTTCATCGACGTACGAAATTCTTCTGTTTCGCTAAGACCACTGTTACTTTTCAATCGAACGTCGAATCGTCGTGAAAAATGGCATCATCCGTCCGTCAGACCGGAAACTTATCGATATTTCGATAAAATTCGCTAGAGTGAGTCGCGGTCGGACAAGACGATTTTCTCTCGACTTCGTTGGTGGCTGCTTCCTCGTTTTTAACACGGGCGTACATTCCTATTCCCGACGCGTGGGTCCTGAGAAAGAAAGGCAGGGAAGAACGTACGATACGCGTTTCGACTTCTCTCCGTCTTACGGAGGAAGGCTAAAGAGAGATCGGGAAGAAGAAGGTGGTGTTGCGGTGGCGCTCGTTTCTCTACTAGAAAGACGGCATCATTCCCCTACCAATTCCGTAACAATAATTTTGCAAATAGCCCACGGAGGCTCGCCGCTAAATAATGAAGCATCCTGTCGTCCGTGAAGATTCAATTTGCGGTAGAAACGCACGGCAGGAACGCACCACGGGCGAAAAAGAAGCTCCGTGGAAAGCTCTCCTCGACGAGGGCCCTTCCTCCAACGGACATGGTTCACCTTCTTTCTTTCTTTCTTTCTTTCTTTCCTTTTTTCTTTCTTTCTTTTCCCGCCTCGCCCTCAGCTATCTTTCTTTTTTCCTCGTCGTATTGAATAATTCATACGCAAATACGAGAATCGAGTTTACGAACGAGTTATTAATTTGCTTTCGCGCACCGCGGTACACCTGCTTTAACCACGCGCCTACACCACGCTCTTTTCCGCTGTTTTACGAAATGATTACGCCACGCCGTTTAATTGCCCTCGCGTAGAAAAGGAAGGGTAGAACGTGGAAAATGGCATCGCTCGCGCGCCTAAGTTCGCCTGGGAACGTACTGCGCGCTCGCCGCGAACTTTCTCGAATCGAACGGACAGTCCGCGATAAGATATTCAAACGCAATATTCAAATGCTGGCCACAATCCGCAAATTTGATTTCGCTTGTATATAAATCGACGTCCGCGCGTTTCCTTCGCTTCGTGTTCGCCATTACGAGGGGCTAGCGCCGCTCGTCGATCCACGCAAATGCGAAACGACCTGCGAAATGTCCGCGAAGTAACGTGCGTTCGCCTCGATCCGATAGGAAATCCGTCTCTAACCTTTCGACTGCGATCGGCGCCTATTGGCGCTCGGGCAGAGTCGGTGCCTCCGGACGAAAAGCGCCTAAAGATTGTTAAATTTTTCTTCGCGCGTTCACTCTAACGCACTATTTCTGTAACTGTTAGAATATACATAGATAACAGATAATAGACGATAGATAAGACAATCGATAAGAATATGACTAACCGGAAAGAATCGAAGTACGAAGTGAACAGTTGATCGTAAAGGACCTACTGTAATATATCCACGCGAAATAAATATACATAAGGAAATAGTTGCCTGTCAATGATTATTCCATCAGTAGCCAAGCTTAAGAAATAACTAACCCGAACCAATTTGGATTTCTTTCGACTAAGAACGAAACGCCCACGTTACGGCTACCGCAATCAGAGCACTGTACGATTCGTTCCGAGCACCGTTTCGCTTCCGAACGCTCCATAGCGAAAGGGTTAAAATTCGAGTCGGTCCGAGACAAAGCGTTCGTCTTACCTTTGTCAAATTTGGCCGAAAAAGACTCTCACGATCGTTGAAAGAGGAAAATTAACCACGAATCGTCTCGCCTCGTTTGCCGTTCACCTGGCGCCGAAAGAAAATACGTCTTTAAAATTCGTATCGATCCGAGACAACGCGTTCGTCTTACCTTCGTCAAATTTGGCGGAAAAAGGGCTCCCGCGATCGTCGGTAGAGGAAGGTTAATCGCGAATCGTTTCTCCTCGTTCCTCGTAGGAAGAAGGGAGCGATAAGTTGGCGGATTTCCGCCGTCGCGTCGAGAAGCGACGCGGCACGAGCGAAACGTGTTTACTCCCGGCAAAACTAATTGCGCGTGCACGATTTTATTAAATTTGTCCACAACGTTACCTCGTTTGCATTCGTTAATGAGTTTTCGGTCTGGCGGGTACGGGGAGGGATAGGTGAGGCTGGTATGAGGACGCACAGGGAACGAACGGAGCAGTCGAGAATCAGGTGGACGGAGAGAAGCGAATAGGACCAAAGAAGCGTGGGGGGATGCTGGATTCGAGGGTCGGTCGCGCGCGTTGTACAGCTTCGGCTTTTTTTTCCCACGAATTTGCATACTTTTCGCGGCGAGTTAATTTCTACGGGAGCGCGAAATCGCGCCTCTAGCTTTCCTCTCTCTCTCTCTTCGCCCTTCGCCCTTCGTCCTCCACCTTCTTCCTCCCTTCCTCCTCACGCCGTTATTTTTCGGAGTCGCTAGGATACGACGGCATCGGCCGTCTGCGAGGCAACGACTAGGAACAAGTCCTACGTCGAACGCGATATGCCGTCGTACATCACTCTTGCGGTTCGCCATCTCAAGGGTCGCATTATACCCGAACCCGCTCGCGAAAGGTTCGAACCCTTTTTGTCGGAATCTTCTTCAACAAATTACCCTCCGCCTACCTGCCGGCCGACCGCGAAAGAGTTTAATCGGCCCCGCGGAAAAAAGATGTGTATCTAAGTCGAGCTTCGCCGGATCGACCCTTCTCCTCTTCTCTCGTCTCCTCGTTCGTTCTTCCTAATGGAAGGGCGATCATCGACGATTCTAAGAAGCGGCTCGCTGTACGTAAAATCGCGAGGACTAATTCGCGTGGGATCTACGAAAGTTCGCCGAAAGAGTTAGGCGCGACGACGAAGCGTTTGAACGGTGGAGTTACGAGTGAATAAATTATTCGGTTATATGAATATCGAATGTCGCGTCGATCGCGCATTTTTTTCTTAATTTTTGGACGTTTTCGATGAAGGTCGGTCGTTGGAAGCGAAGAGGAAGTTTAGACGAGACGCGGCTCTACCGTCGACGAGTCTTTCGCGACGATACGAAATCCCAGGAGGAGGAGAAGGCTCTTCGAATATTTATGACAAATAAGCACGCGTGTTTCCTCGTGTATCGGTCGGATAAGAAGAGGGTGTAGGCCGATAAGGGACATTATTTAAATTTCTTTCGCGTATAATCGGTGCAAAAAAGTAATGCGAAGGAGAGAGGAAAAATCTGAAAATCTCTTCTCGTACAGCCATGCGTTATCGGAGTCGGAGGCCGAAGTTTCTCGACGCGTCGATGGAGAGCGGTAACTTCGAAGATAAATGTCACTCGAGTTTTTACGAAAATATCTCGAGAGTAAAATTCGGAAAATTACGAAATAATGCGTTTCTTCTTTCAAGATCTGCTCGAGGTAAAAAATTCGATGCTTTGAGATTATTTCGAATGGATAAAATTTCTCGAACGACGCCTACTTGAAAGAAACTCGCTCGTGAGATACTTCTCGAATTATTTCATAAATACGTAATTCCCAGCCGATTTCGATTTTCCTCGGATTGCTCGGATAAACTGACGCCATGGACGTCTAATCCGCTTTCGTTAAAAAAAATTTGACGGTGCTCGAGCAGAGCACGACGTAGACTCGAGCAGAGACGGCTCGATGCCTAAGCAATATCACGGGGACGTGGTTATCTTAATGGAGTCGTCGGTCGTCCGGTGCGTCGCCCGGAAACCGAAAAGCACGCACCAATGGTTTTAATGAGATTCACAAGTCAGAAAGGCCGTCTGAAGTGATGACACGCTCGTACCGCGCTGGACCTTATAGGACAGTACTTCTCGCATCCCTCTTCGTGTCTCCGCTTACGTACGAGCGACGTGACGGAACACGAGGATCTGGGATTCCCCTCGACTTCCTCCCTCGACCCAAGGAAAAAAGATCGGTGCGCTGAGCGACGATCGAAGATCGCCAAATCGCAAAAACGCGCTTGCAACCTTCACTATGACATTTGCGTTGGAATAACGCGCGATGCACGTCGACATTTTTTATTGCAAAGTCACTCTATCGAGTCTTCTTCTTTCGAGTGACGAGTTACAGTGGAACGTTTCGGTGCGCGCATCGGTAAATAATTGGATCGTTCGGAGAGTCTCTTTTTTCCCAGCAGTTTTTCATAAAACGACACAAAAAGGACATAAAAAGCAACGTTTTTCATTAAAAAAAAAAGAAGTTTTCAACGCGAATATTTTATCCCTTGGCGTTAAATCGAGTTTCCAAGTCGTCTTTCTAGCTTCTTCGAGGTAAACATCATCGATGTTTGCATCGAATGGCAGCCTGACTCGTCCAAGCAATCTCGGAATAGTCATCTCCGTGATTCCCTGTTTTCTCGACTGCTCGAGAAAAGGTACAATCGTTGAGAAGGCTTTACGCGCGTCGACGCTTTCATGGAAGCGGTTAAGGAAAGAATTCACGCAGGCTCGTTACGGCGCTCGTACGTACCTAGATACGTACGTACGAAGCCAGCCGGCCATTCCGTAAACGAATTTCAGTTTCGCTTTGCCGGATGGTCCTACCTCGGCGAGGAGGAAGAGGGAAAGCGTGTATCCAGGATGAGAACGAGAACGAGACGAGGAGGAGAAACTGACGGGATTGCGTTCGTGTTGGTCCTGAGTTTCGGACTTGGGAATTTCGGACGGTGGCTCGTTCGCGGGGCACAAAGCGGTCTGCCGGACTTAACGTGATTAGCAGAGATACCCTGGCAGCTTCCTATTATCCGCGGTCCAGACGCCGCCGCACAACCAAATCCCCTACCCCTTTCTCCAGTTCCTCGTCTACCCCCTGACCGCTCCACGGCACGAGCGAGTCGCTAGGCGCTGACTATCAATGCCTTCGATCGCGACCACCGCTTTCGTCCTTCGACGAAAGGCGCGCCATCGCCAGGACGACACTCGTCGCTCTCGTTTCGGCCACGAGGGAATCGCGACTGGCCGATCGTAAGTAGGACGTTCTCGGTTTTAGGTAAATGGAGTCGAAAGTGTGAGATTTTTCCTTCGAACGTACGTTCGTTCTATCATAGTAAAATGCCTAATTGAGAAATACCATACGTAGGGACACTAACTCCGTTTTTGTTAACTGCTCGCAGGACATCCGTAAAGTAGTCGTACTCGAGTAGAAGTATCGTTGAATCGCCCACTGACTTATCGATTATCGAATCGACCACAACCTGGCATCGCTTGCTGGGATTCGATAGAGATTGCCTCCGCGATACCGAAGTGATATCGTTATCGAGTTGCCCACGGGCTATCGATTACGAATCGACTACAACCTCCTGACCTGGGATCGATCGCTCTTATCCTGCGTTCGTCGAAGTGGCATTCGTATTATTAAAATTCCAACGACTTCGGAGTGGCATTCGTATCGTTGAGATCCCAACTGAAGCGTCGTCGCTTCCGGGATACGCTTCGATCGGAGAGTCCGAGAGGAGAAGGCGAATCCGGTCGATCAACGACGCCGAAATTGCGCGGCCGTCTACGCGATCGTGCTCGAAAGGCGAGATTCGGCGGTGGCTAAAATCAGGGTAACGCGGCGATACGCTCGGTCTTATCCGTGATGCGCGTACGTATAAAGCGGTATATCTATATCCGTATATACATGGAGAGATACATAGGTATCCAGAAGGCAGAAGCTCACCGACGGTAGGCAGGGTGAGAGTCCCTGCGAGTATGAAACTCAATTTGATTCCTGCTGGCCCCCTACCTCCTACTCGGAAGCGGAGGTGGACGAGACGAGACAAGGGGCGAATCGGGGCGGAGGTAGAGGCGTAGGTGGAGATGGAAGAGGACGGGAGAGTGGGAGGGAGGGAGGGAGGGAGAGCGTCGGCGGCCCACCGCCACCCCAGAAAAGGGGATACTCCCAGGGGCGCGCGACTGACCCGACATCCTGCAGGATCCAGCCACTCATATTGCCAATTACCAACTCCACGACCCTCTCGCTCTTCGCCTGCCTCGGACTTCGGATGATTCCAGCCACTTCCAGGCTGTTCCAGTTACATCGGCGTTGTTCCTGCCTTCGTCGCCTTCGTCGCCGGCAGGCCGGTGGCTTCCTCGTACGTGGAAAGTAAACGAAATCCCGCGGACAATGCCGGCCACCGAGATACGCCTAGTATCGTTCGTCGCGAGACCGATCGAGTCACCAAGACGCGTCTCTTCCTTACTCCCATTTTTTTACTTAAATTCGAGCGAACTAAAGCATTGTACAACGTGCAAGAATTTGTCTAGGGGAATTAAATAAAATAAAAAAGTGACAGAACGAAGAGTAAGACGATTCAAAATCGAAGAATTCGGACGAGTGAACCAGGACCGCCGCGCGTCTCTTCGTTGCTCCAATTCTTCCAATGAAATTCAGTAAAGTAGAACATCGTACAACGTGCAAGAGTTCCTAACCCGCAACCAATGCGTGTAAATAAAATAAAAGAAAACGCGAACGAATGGAAATCAAGACGATTGAAAATCGAAGAATTTGGAAAAGTGATGGAAGTAACGCGACACGTCGTATCTTTCTCCACGCGCGAGAACTCGTACGTTTACGAGGAATCCATAGGATGCGAGGGAATCGAAGGGAAGGAACGGCGATGCAGCGTAAAACTATAAACTAGACCGAAGCCGGGACGAGAATCGGGGGAACGGTCGATGGTCGCGTGGCACAATCGAAATGAAACCGCGAAAATACGGTCGCAAAATCACTTAGGTTTATTGAAGCGGAACAGAGCGGCGCGGTGCATTCGACAAGGTAATCGTATATAAAATCTATACGTCGCGGATATACGAAGTCGACTATATTCGGCGGTTTATGCGTTGTAAAGGCGGAGAGGTAGGGTCTCGAAGGCGCGACCGAAACGTGCAAGGACGGACAGCGACGACGAGGGGAAATTGGTCGGAGCAGGGGCGGATGGAAGGGCGACGCTCTCCAAGAGGTAAAAGTACGGTGCGAGTTTAACAAATATTGAAGTCTCGCCTCGAGTCGACGGCTCGAACTTCTTCCCGGCCCGAAGGAACGACGAACCAAGAAAAGAAGGAAGGAAGGAAAGTTCCGAGTTTAAACTTGTCTAAATGTTTATACTTTCCCTCCTTTCCTCTCGATATTTCCACGAGGTCCCTCCAAACGCCAAGACACCCTCCAACGAAGATCTTCGTTCTAGCGCCTCACCCCGTTTCTTTCATTTTCAGCGAAGCGAGTGCGTATTATCGACGTCCACCACCTCGTGTCCGCCAGCCTCTTTTCACGCTACGACCAAACTACGACGTGTTTCGAACGATGTCCCTCCCCCCTATCTCCCTCCGTACCGTCTTTCTCCCTTCCTCTCGATCCGCTTAAAACGTCACGATCGAACTCGATTTTTCTCCTCGAACTTCTGCCAGTTCGAGCAGTTTCTAGATCGCTTCGCGACGCGCGGTTTTTTCCGAATTCAATTGGGAAGGCGACAAGTCGAGACGATGGATGGACTGGCGTAGGCTGAATCTCGAGAGAAGGCAGAGCAAGGTCGCGTACGCCGGATACATGGCGAAACGATCGTGGCCGATTACTAACGCATCGCCGGTATCGTTGGTAAGGTGAAACAAGGGGGCGGACTGGCGATGAGTGGGAGGATTCCGGGACGATGGTGGTCGGCGGTGGCTCATGCCAGAGTAAGATGTAATTTTCAATACCCTGGCTCGGGGTCTCTGGAGGCGCAAGGGGAGCCACAATTCCGGGGGTTTACCGTACGCTGTCGACGTAAACTCTCCTCAGTCGCACCCCCGTCGGCCGAAGTCAGCCACGGAGAGCACCACTTATTCCAGCCCCCAGTGACTGTCAATACCACCTTCCTTCCTTCCTCTCTCCTTCCTTCGTCCTTCCTTCCTTCCTTCCTCCGTTCTTCCTTGGCCCTTCCTTGCGTCTCGTGACACGTTGAAACGAGTCACCCGGACGAATACGTTTCCCTGCCGCTCGCGCCATTTCCTGGGGCTCCATCGCGCCGACCGCTCCATTTTACGCGCCTTTCCGCCGAAGCAGCCTTTCGAACGAACCGTATTTAGTTCGGTTGACCTTGGAAGGTTGGAAGTGCCGAAGGTTTCGAAAGTGCCTCTCGTCGTTTTTTGCTCCCTTGGAAGATGAAAAATCGAAGGGGATTGAAACTTGAACATTGATTTTACATTGATTATCTACGAAGTTGCCCTTAAAGACAGCGGCTGCGGTACAATCGGTCGGAATCAATTTTCCCGGTGGATCGATAAAAAGTGGCGCGTACATCGATGTAAAGACGATAATCGCGGGTCTCTCGAGCGACACGAGACACGAGAGGTCGATTGGCGCGGAGTTACGACGCCGCGGCGCATCAAAGTCAATTAAGCGTGGTAACGCAACGACGCGATTATCCTCGTCTGTTTTTTTACGGTTGGCTTGGCCGCGCAGACTGGAAAAGGACGAAGAGAGAGAGAGGACGGCTCGTCGCGTTATCGGCTTCTCCATTGGAAAGTCGCGCGTCCGTCGAGACGAGGTGAGAACCGCATGTGGCAGCCTTGGTCGAGGCCCAAGGGAAAGCTGAGAGTCACACTGATCTTGCTCTTTGTCGCGAGACCTATTGGAGTGCATCCTCCGTCTCCGTATCCGCGCTTACCACCGCAGCATCGTCGACACGATGCTCCTTCTCTTCCTCCTCCTCCTCCGTTACCTTCCTTCCGGCGTAGTCTACCTCTGCCTCTACCTACCTACCTATCTACCGTGGCTTGCCTCCGAAACCTCTCGAGAGGATATGTTGACTTCGATATTCCGTATCTAGTTACGCTCGTTCCCGCTAGCGAACAGTTTGCGAGCGCACGATACCGCGCACCGAACGACGTTAACCCGCTTCCTTAAATTATTTAAGAAGAGAGAGAGAGAGGCGCTCCGTACCAGCGGTGGGTTTCCTTGCCTTTTTAATTTTCGCCTCGCCTTCCTTTCCTTTCGCGTCGATCCTGGCGACGAGTTACGCGCCATCTCGTCCTTTTTTAAGGATCGAAACGACGAGGGAATATAGGAAGAGGTTCCGCGCGCGTTAATAATGCCCTCGATCAACGCGTACGACGAAGACGCCGAGGCGTTGATAACCGAAGGGTCGCTTCTCCTAGCACGGCAATAATGAGCCATCGAATCAAGGAAACTCCCAAAACGCCGTGAATTAGTATGCGTTTGATTTGCCCCTGGGAGAGTAGCGCGAGTCGACCATCGACGGTCGTCCGTCTCAGGTACGCGCAAGAACGTCTTCTTACTCCGTACCGGCAGAAATGCGATCGTCATCTAATTGGAACTCGATATCGGCTAACGAGGGTTACAAACTTTCTCGGTTTTTCTGCCTGTCTCAGCTCTCTTTCGCTCGCTCGACCTTTCTCCTTTCCTCTCCTGTCCTGGTCTCTCTCTCTCTCTCTCTCACTCTCTCGCCTTGCCTGATACCCGGTCGTACGATCGTCGACGTTTTTCCCTCGCTTCTTCTCGGTCGTCTCTCGTTTTTCTCTCGTGGGCGCGTCTTTCCACCTCGACCTCCTCCTCCTCCTCTTCCTCCTCTTCCGCCGCCATCCAACTTCCCGCCGTCGGCTTTCCGCGTGGCTTGCGTGGGCGAATGAAAAATTGTTATCTTATTTATGGGCGCGAGATTAGACCCCGTGGTAGGACGTTTCGCGGCGCTAACAGGCGTCGGAATGATGAATGCTTCTCGAATCGAGCGTGCCTTCGATACGCCGCTCGCCCCTCGCTCCTCCGAGAGCCAACCAACGAATCTATACGCACTCGTAGCACTCGCTCCATTTGTCAGTCATTAATTAACTAATTAAACGGACGAGGCGAGCGTCCGAGCGTTCGTAAATCGAGGTTCGTCACGGAAACGACGCTCCGATAACGCGACGCCTGTCGTCGCACCGTGCTACTGATAATACCGCTGTAAATGCGAAATCGTAGACTTCTTCTTGGAATGAAGGTCCACTCCGGTAAAATGCCGAGTTCGGAAATACGATGAGTAAGAGCGTTGATCGATGATCGCGTCCACGTGGCAAAGACCTACGAAATTGGAAGTGGTATTTTTGTAGAGATGGAATGCAAAATACCAAAATAGAATTATTATCGAGTCGTCCATAGACTATCGATCATCGAATTGACTACATCCTCGGACTTGGCATTGGACCCGGAGTTACTATCGCAAATTTCTATCGTAGGCTTTTTCTTGAAATGAACGTCCATTCCAGCAAAATTCCTGGTTGGTCGCGTCACGTGATAAGTGCATCACTGGTGTACAACTTACGGAATAAAGACCAACAAAATTGGAAGTGGTACTTTTGTAGATACGTTGTAAAGAGTCAAAGATCGAATCGACTGGAATTAAATTGCTCTCACCTCCTACGATACACAAAGGGAGATTCGTATTATTTAAATTCTCTACAACTTTAGAATTGGGATCGATCGATCTCCTCCCACAAAATCAAAGGAATCTCTGCAGCTTTTTGCAGAATAGATGTTCGCGATACGGAAGGTTCGATCGACGCAAGGTTGATCAGAATTTAGTAAACGTCGAGGGTGACTTATGAAGCATGGTGTACGCAACGACGTTAACGAAGCGATTCCTCATCGTTAAGCGCGATCCTTGTTTCGAAGCGCGCGTTTTCCAGCTTGGCGAGCGAAGTTGGCCGAGTTTCGCAGCGGTGCTCCGAGTTCTTCGTCGACGAGACACGAATTGGTCGTCGTGTCACGAAAACATCTTCCCTCGTCATCTTTACTCGATCTATCTTCGTCTTATCTATTTCCTTTCTTTCTTAAGAAACGAACTCCCTCTACAGTAAGGCGTTTCTGAAAGTGCTTTCAACTTGGCTTTCAACTCGTCCACCCTCTGCTCGAGCACCAAGTGCCACCGATCTAGATACACGTCTAAAGTTAAAAGAATCGTTAAAAAATCCATCGAAAAATTATTGCCAATTCGATCGATCCGGAGATTACGTGGAATCCCTCGATAGAGGAAGGTGAAGCAGCGACAGGAAGGTCGCGAAGTCGCCGTCGTAGAAAAAAAAGCGAAAGAGCGAAGTAAAAAGAAAACGAACATCCGTAACGATCTCTCGTAAACGTTGAAACCTACACCGACGTAGAGGAAGATGACACTCGCGTCGGACGAGTTCCTTCTTTCGGTCGCATCGGAGTCTAATACGGAGAATTACTCCTGCGCCATTACGGGTCGTGGTTCGTTTGCAGAGCTTCTCGACGATGCAGGCGATGCATTCGGCTGCAACCGGCCACGAGTCCCCTTGAGGGATGCAACACCGGCTTACCTACGCGCCGGTTTCGAAATCTCAGCGCGGAGACGCGATACGTCTGGAGGATAGGTAGTAAGCGCAGACGTCGCGCGATGTTGAGAGCGAGAAAAGGAAGGAGAAGGAAAAAGCAGGAGAGAGAGAGAGAGAGAGAGAGAGAGAGAGAGAGAGCGTACGAGCCTGAGTCTAAATACGTACGAGTGTACGAAGGCGAGAAAGAAGGACGAAGGAATAGACGAAAGGGGTGGTTCGCCGGTGGAGAGAAGAGCGAAAGGACGGACGACCGGTAGAAGGAGAGTAAGGTCGGTTCAGCCTCCTCTCTCGGTATCCCACGAGGCCGCCGGTGTAATTAAGCGAGTGCACCCTCACATGTCTACGTACGTTGGCATCGCGTCTATCCATCTAACCGTGGCAGGGTTGTTCTCTTCGTCGACTACGTCCCTTACTACACACGCCGAGGGTCGCGAGATAAGGCCGCAAAAACCTTTGAAACCTCGGTGCGACCTCGATGTTCCTACATCTCGTTCGCCGGTATCCGACGCATAGAGACACTGCCTCCTCCACCACCACTGGAAAAAATCCGAACGATACACGAACCAGTCGATGTCCACGGGGATCCGACACCCGGTCGTACTTACTTTCCTTTTTTGTTTTTGCATCCTCTTCCTCTCTCTCTCTCTCTCTCTCTCATTATCCTTCCTGGCTTCTTTCCTTCGTTCCTTCCTTCTTGGTTTGATCGGATTTCCTTTGTCTTTGTCGCGCTCGCGTAATAACGAGATTGATGCGCGAACTTCCTTCTCATTGAAGAATCCTGGCCGAAGGAAGCATCGCTCGTCCGTTGCGAATATCATCCGATCGAGAGCTGCTGAAATCTTGAAACTCGGTTTTCGACGGTCCGAAGAATCCCCACTTACTTTCGTCTCTGTCTTTACATCTCTCTCTTCCTTCATTCCATCCTTCTCGGTTTGACGCGGTATCTTTCGTCTTTGTCGCACTCGCGTAATAACGAGATCGACGCGCGAACTTCCTTCGCACATCACTCGCGGTCACCTTCTCGTCCGTGCGAATATCATCGAATCGAGAGCTGCTAAAATCGTGAAACTCGTCTTTGAACGTTCCGAAGAAGAGTAGGGGATGAAAAATGCCTGGAAGGAAGTTGGATCGATGATGGACGCGTCGCGGCGAGCTGCCGCCCCGAAGGACCTTCGATCCGATCCTTCGTCTTCTTCGGCCTATTATCCAGGTACGATAACCGAGCGAAGGTGTCGGACGTAGGAGGACCGCGGAGGACCGCACGCACGTTAGTGCACACGGTATATGGTAATGGAGGGCCAATCATGCGGTAACTAGCCACCCTGGGGAGACGGTCAGGGTTGCCAACCGGCGGTCAGCTCCCGTCAATGTGTCACTTACGTATCCGGAATACCAAGGCCTCCTGACAGAACGTTACCGTTCTCTCTCTGCGTTTCCCCTCCATTACGTCGTCCACGTCGTTTCGTCGTGCCCGTAACGTTCCGTTCGCGGACCGCTAAATGCTGCCGGCTCCGCCTCTCGATCCATCCGGCTCACCCTCGCACGGATCGTCATCGATCGGCCGCGATCATCGCGATTACGTCGTTACCCGCGTCGCCCGACCCAGCGATCGGCCTTTACGTTTCCATCCAGCCAAACCGCGTCTTTCCAGCGATTCGGGGCAGAAAATAGCAAAGACTCGATCGAACGTAGGAATCGCTTCTCGCGCGAACCATCCTTCGACGAAATTGGCCACGTAGGATAAGAAAGTTTCCCCCGAAAGGCGACCTTCCATTTCCGCCTCTCGCGGACAAATTCCTTCGGAGTTGGGGTCGCCTCGCTCGAACGGCCGACGGAACGTTCGGCGAGGCGCAAAACTCTGTTAGAACTCGCATTAAAAAGACGAGGGACCACCACCGACTGGATCGGATGAAAAGGCGATTCTTGATTTTGTGGAAGACGAAGTACAGGAGGGAAGGGTGGGGGCAGGGGGACTCGACGAAGGTTCACCCGGTCATACCGCGTCTATCACCGACGACGTTGCCAACCGGTGCGATATCACCTTGCTGGTGCGTCCTGCTAGGAATTCCGTATTGGTGTGTTCGAACGAGAGAGAAAGAGAGAGACAGAGAGAGAGAGAGGCAGAGCCAAGCACGACGATAAATAACTACAGGATGAAAAAGGGGGTGCGGTGCCCTCCCGGGGCCCCTAAACCTAGAGTGCGCGCCCCTCGCCAGCCCGGCAGCGCCGTATAAACCGCACACGCGGCCCCGACCCCGACAATTATACCCTCGCACGCGAAATGTTTTATTACCCCGACGTAGAACGCCGATGGTTGGTAGTAGGTTGGGAGCGTGTGTGGGACCGTTTCGTACGTTCGAGCGCTCGCGATATCCACCTAACTCTTAACGCCACGGTGAAAACCGAACGACGTGACCGACTTCAGGACTATCGTCGATCCGTTATCGAGGTTCGTCTAATCGAGCGCCAGTCGGTCGCCGATTACGCGCCTACGCCTTGCATTACTTTCGCGAGTCTGACTCGCGATGAAAATTTTGTGCCAAACATGAATATCACGAGTCCGACTCGTGGTCTTAATCTCGGGTCAGGTATGATACTCTCGAATGGGATTCACTATTTATATCTTGTTTTTCATTTTTAGATCCGGTGATAATGACATTGATTTCATTTAAAATGTTACTACGGTGGATTTGCCTTCGCTTATATTTACCGCGCTATCGTTATTACTTATACAAAATTTGTTTCAATCGTATGTAATAATTATAGTATATTTAAAAATGTTCTGATCCAAATTCAGTTGACTTTCCAAAGAGCTCCAACGTTAATACGAGCGAGACTATGTAACTCAGTCGTAAGGTGTCGTGTTTCAAATTGCACCACTTGAACTCCGCCGTTCGGCTCCTTCCGCGATCATTCCGGCGGACAAGTTTGGCACGGCTTTTTCAGAGTTTCGGCGTGGCGCAAGGGGTTAATTACGCCGGATGGATTCCAAGGACGATTCGAAATACGCGTTTAGTTGAAGCGTTGCTCTTGGGAATCGGCGACGTTTTTCGAAGCTCGACGTGTCGCAAGACGAAGCTGTATCACTGGAGTAAAAGTTCGACGGACGAGCTCCGACGTTCGCGAGAGAATCGACGTTTGAAGTCGGCGAATTGGCGTATGCAGGTCGAAAGGACAGAGCTTACGGCTCGGGTCGCCGTCTGAGCGGAGAGAAGCCTTTGAGCCCAAAACTGGTTAATTACCATCTAAGCACCCGATAAAGTCCTTTAGCTTGGTCCACGATCTTGGAGGATGATAGACCAGGTGTATCGCCGACACTCGAGGGGATCCTTTACCACCGAAACGCGCAGCGGATGACGTTGCTCTTTCGACTAATTTTGTAATCCGCTCGCGCGTTACTGGCTAACTGCACACTAAATCGGGGATCCAATCTTCTCCAGCGACTCGATCGTCCATGAAGGCGACGTTTCACGACGGACCTTCGGCTCTCATCGTTCGCGATCGTTTTCGAAGCTACGATCGGACTCGACCTGAGAAATATGAAGCGTTTCGTTCGAAGACAGCGTGGTCGCTGGATTCCTAGGCGTTATGGCTGACTTTTAAACATTCTCAAGGCGAAAGAGCCGCTCGTGTACGCCTACCAAATCGACCGTTAATTAATTAAAAATGAGAAAGCTGACAGCGTAGCTATTTACCTCCCCTCGTAGCGCTCGCCCCTCGCTAGTCAAGTCAGCCCTTGGTCCTTGGTTAATCGAGTTAGATTAACTCGGTTAGCTCGCGACGGCTTCCTGTTATGCCCTCCTAGTTAGCGACCGGTTATACGGAATCAGCCTCTTGGAGGAAAATGTGCGCGTTAAAGCCTTTCAAACCCCAGCGCGTTCGATCGTTGGCGCGCAGAGGGAGCCAAGTTCTCCACCATTCGTCCTAAGATCTCGCCCTAAGATGCATCGACGTCTCCAAAGGCGATCGCAACGAGATATCGCGCTATCCGCCACATCTTTAAGGCCGTTGTCGCGACCTCGCGTTATCACGCGTCCTTCGAACACGAACGCGCTCCACTCTCCGTGACAGCGGACGATCGATAATCTCTCTCACCGCCTGGACACCATCGAGATTCTCAATCCCATCAACGATTCTCATCGATGACGCCTGATCTGGATAGAGACGCGTGGCTCTAGTCGACGACGAATATCAACGATCAACGAATCGAAAGGAAGGAACTCGCGAGACATCGGCGAGGATACGTTTACCGACTCGCGTATTACGCTATCGATTTTTAAATTACGTAATAAATAAAATTAGCAGCGAAGGGTGACTTCGCCGCTCGGTCGGAGGGGTCGCGTTCTAACTTAATCAGAGCAACTTCCCTCCACTTAATAAAACTGTCTCAATTTTCGGCTCATTAACGAGATACGTTCGAAGATTTTTTCATTCGATTATGGACGGTCCTTCGACGAAAGCCTACGTCTAAGCGTTCCTCCAGGCAAACTCCTTCGTCCTTCGTATCACGGATGAGTGACTCGAAATATCGTAACTCGAATTTCTTAGGATATTCTAGGGAGAACTCGAATCTGTCTCGATAGCGGATCATAGAGGCGAATAAAGAAGAAAAGGAGGGAAACGCGTCTCGCCAGGATGATTCCAAAGGCACGACTGGGATTTCCTGGCGGTGTTCGTTTCGGGATCCATCAGGCCGGGGATACGCGAGGTGGAATACGATTTGGCCCGACAGCCGGCTGATTAGTTAGACGGGAGAGCGCGAGTACATCGCGGCGAGCGCCGATCCGACGGTGTATCAGCTCCCGGGTGCTCGAGCTAGACGGCGAGGTTACACGCGCGAAACGTTAGCAACATCGACGGTGCGCGCGTCAACCGACGCGCTAATTGTACGTCTAAACGTACACGACGCGGTCATGTTGCATTATGCGCGACGCGCTCCACGACCTACCGCCGCGCCTACCATCCTCCGAGTCCGCTGGCTAGGTGTACCAATCACCGGTCGTGTTAGGAACTGGTTCAAGTGCCTGCCAGTACCTTCGTAGCGGCAATTTCCCTTTCGGTCGCCAAACCGCGGATGATTTGTCGCGTTGCGACGGCAACGACCTCGAAGCCGCCCTAAGTCGAGTCGATTGTCCGTCGCGTGAAATCCAACGAGGGATTTAATGGCGTTTCCCATCAGGAATATCAGCCGCTAGGTTGCCTTTTACTCTTCGAGGAAGTCTTTACGAATTAGTTTTTTTTTTCAAATTGTCGATCCTTCCTCGAGATTCCAAACGGTCGAGAGCTCGACGAAGATATCGTAATTGCGCGTCGTTCGATCGAGAATAATTCGAGGAACGGAGAATAAGAAGTTGGAACGATTTCCCCTCCAGACGCTTGTACGGAATAACAAGAGAATCGTGTCGAACAAAGCAATTATGGAAGACGCGTATATGGAGAAGAAACCGTTGAGGCCGTGGTGGAGACCGTTCGGGAAGCGAGGAGAAATAAGAGGGCAGAGGAGGAGAGACGGGGACTCGGAGTTGATAAAGAAATAAAGAATCGCGAAAGTTCGCCGCGTCGAACCCCGCCGCTCCCGCGAGGCCTTATGACTTAAAGTCTCCTTACTCCGTTAATTCCGAACATTAACAAAAGTCTCGCTAAAACTCGCGAGCTAACTTTCCCGGTCTCGCGGGACCGAACCGGACTTGTTAATGAAAAAAATACAATAAAATTCTTTCTCCCTTTGTCTCCGGGCTCCTTTCCTTCCCCCTCGTACCAACTGAACTTTGCCTCGAATTTTCGAGACTCGTTCGTCGCTTGTCGTCGACGATACGCATTGCGACGATCGTCGAAATCGTCGAATCCTTAATCGGTCACTACCTTAAAGATCTCGACGAAACACTATCGTTGATAACAAAAGCTCGCGCCCTTATAACGATCCTTCCTCGATCCTTTGCCGATCAGCCAACCGTCGAGAATTGAAACGGAAAAATCTCGTTAAATCATCGACAATGAAAGCTCGCACCCTCGTCGCGATCTTTGTTCGATCATTTGCCGATGGAAAAAATGTCGAGGCTCTGCGCGAGGACACGGACGAACGGGTAAAATTCAATACCGAGGCGCTGGTGTAAACCGCTTTATACCTCGGCTTTATTCCGGTGGCGCCCTTTGTTCCGACGCGAGCGAAACCTCCTTACTTATTCATTTATTCCGGCGAGATGAACTTTACGGAGATTTTAATGGCACTTTGACTTTCTTCGGGCATTCGCGACGAAGCGTTTTTTCTTTCCAAGTTCGTCCGCGACGGAGCCACCTACGAGCGCCGTCACGATCGACCAACGATTCGAACGCTTCTGGAAGCCCGAGCTAGAGAGCGAATTTCATGCGAGCTCCTCTCGACGGAAATTAATTATCCCTACGTCTTACGAGACGCGACGTCGCTCGTAATTATACCGCGATGGGAAGCGTCGTGCCGAGTGACGTATACGCGCGATTATCGATTCTCGCGACTTGCCACCGTCGAGTAGTTGGTGCGGATCGAGTCGTTCCGTCGTGTCGAGGGGGCCTCTTTCCCTTTCTCATTCTCTCTCTCCCTCTCTCTCTCTCTCTCTCTCTCTCTCCTTCGTACGCACGTAACGCAGACGCGCAAATATACCGAGAGACGCTCGACGTCGCTCATCGACGATGAAATTTCACGTTTGAGCACGAGAGCGGATTATTCTCGGGAAGAACGGTCGAACTATTGAACCCGCCACGACATCGAGCCTCTCTCTAGCATCGACCGCCAAAAGACTTTCCATTCCGTTTCGATCGTTCGTCGACAGTCATCAGCGATGCTCGCGTTATTTTCTTTCCTTTAAAAGAGCAAAGCGACGACGAAAATAGAAAGAGAGAGCGAGAGAGAGAAAAGAAGAGGGTCGAAACGAAATTTCCACTCGACGCGGTCCCGCGCAAAAAGCGAAGAAAAACTTGGCGATATTGGTTAAACGAAAGTTACGGCAGCGCGGTGTCGAACGGATAGAAACGAGGAGTAACGTCTGATCGCGTTGAAAATTAGAGAGGCGATCTGCTCTTGGACAGTAGAAGGAGAGTGAGAGAGAGAGAGAAAATCGTAATACAGAGAACGAAAGAAGAACGAAGAGTTTTCCGAACGGAATGGCCTTTTCGCCCCCCGCGCGTTGTGACTCGACTCGAGGAAATTCCCCGGGGATGATCGGCCCTCTGCCTTTTTCCTATAACTTCCTCCTTCCTTGCCGTCGGAAAAAATCATATCTCTGTCTCTGGCTCGTAGCTCGTCGACTTGTCGAAGATGGTCACGTTCGGCGTTCGCGTTACCACGATCGCGTCGATTCGAGTCATCGTCGTCGAACGAAAACACTCGATATCTCGAGATCGAGACGAGTCGATCGCTCGTCGTCGAATCCGCTCGCGAATCTCGAGGACGCTTCTCTCTCTTCTTTCTTTTCTATATCTAAAATTGTCTCTATCTAAACTGCTGATCTGTAAAAATTACTATATCTAAAATAATTGAAATTTTAACGGTAACATCGATGATGCGCTCGGTTTTCGAGCGATTTCGATGCGCAAGGAGTTACGACTATGTCGTTATCGCGTTGTTATCGCGTTCGCGTCGCACATTTTTA
The DNA here is from genome assembly GCA_025433975.1 of Liostenogaster flavolineata. Taxonomy (NCBI): domain Eukaryota; kingdom Metazoa; phylum Arthropoda; class Insecta; order Hymenoptera; family Vespidae; genus Liostenogaster; species Liostenogaster flavolineata. The sequence goes on along the minus strand of JAITYT010000701.1, from coordinate 2,153,414 downwards.
ATCACGACGTCGAATCGTTCGTAATGACAATTACGGAGGCGAAATTCGGCTTTTATATTAAAATTTACGCGCGGCTTTCACGTGGATGCGATTCGCGTGGTCGCAGTTATGCGCGCGATGGTGGTGTTCGCGACCCCTCATTTACGTCGCTTCCCTGCGAGGAGGACCGAAATCGCACAAAAAAGCATTTACTACGGTGTAAATGGTTTAAGGTTGTACGGGATTCGTACCGCTTTTTCGCACTCTACGTTCAACGTAACGAACAGAGCGCGAGTCATTTAACCGGAAACGTTGGAAAGATTGAAACTGTCGAAAAAAATGCCCCGACGAAAATTCTTTGGTACCAAAGAAGATTCTGCGCGATATAATTAATCGATTCACGTCACTGGAGCTGTGTTAAAAGACCAGCGAAAAACATAGTATTGCAATGATAGCGTAAGTACGATACCTGACGTAAGGATAATTTCAAGATTCGTCCTGTTAAAAAATATATGTGTCAAACGACGACGAGGGTCGTTCGACAACTGGTCTCGAAATTCGAAAGATGTTTGGACGAAATTAACTACGCATCGATGCCATAGGTAATGCCATAAACGACACAATGCCACGTGGTCGCGTTGCTTCAGGATATTCGTTACGCGTCATGCGATTAAATTATGCGAAATTTGTAATGGCGCGAACAGGTTTCTCGACATTTTTCATGACAACAGAAAACGCGTTTAAGACTGACTAATACGAAAAATTATCTTTCCAACGTAGCCAAGATAAAACGACACGTATAGCAAAAGCTCTTTGCGCCTTTGTCGCGATTTCTTGCACCTCGAACGACGATAACCACAAAACGTGCACTACGAAATTGCTGTACTTCGCTTTACTACGCGAAACGTACGAAAAGCGCGACTTAAATGCGCGTAGATGCGAATCTGATACGAATTACATATACTCGATTACGTTTACGTTTATACATATCCTCGTTGCGTTCCAACAAAAGAAATAAAATAAAATATACTAAAAGAAATTATGCGAACTTCCTCGAATCGCAGATTCGTTGTCAGATTCGAATTAAATGAAGATGAAACAATACGTTTTCTTGCGTTTTTCTCGCGATATCGTTATAATTCAAGACGTCCTTTTCCGCAAAGAAAGCGGAGAGTCGAACGCGGCACACTTCCAACCCCAACGGCATTCGATGCTTCGAGGGAGATTTAAACGTTGGGAAACGCAAAGCGACGTAAATCGTGAGGCGTTGTCGAACGTAAGGACAAGGATCCAAGTCGAAAGAGAGGAGGCTCTCGAAGCGTCTCGATTCGTTTCGATCGGTGAATAAAAGGAGGGGAAATTATCGAAAGTCAAAGCGTATCGCGAGATAGTTAAACCGTACGTTCTCGCTCGTTGGCAACTTCCTTCACCGATCGAAATACGTCGATCTTCCTCCTGGGAGATCCGAGACCAACGCGGAGACGAAGGTAGGCCCAAGGGTGATGCCACGCACCTAGTTTTGATTCACCTCGCGGCGTCGTACCGGTCACGGCTCTGACGGCGCGTAATTGTTCTCTTGTCTGCTTCTCGCACGAAATCCAACCCCTGGCGGCGCCCCTGCGATTGCCTCCGCGCCAAGAATGCATAAACAGTCTCCTTTGCCGATCCGCAATGCTGCAAACCCCCTCGCCCTGCGTCCCGAGACGCGAGGGAGGAATCGAAAGAATCGACGATACCGCGATCGACGGTTACGTGTTCGACGGCATTCGAGAGCCGATGCGACGCGTGCCATCGAGGACTAAACGAATTCCAATCGTCAAAGTGACCCTGATCGATGGCAAATTGGTAGGACTCGTCGGAAAGTAGCCGCGAAGAAACTTTTTCTCCAGATAAGCCGTTAAGCGTGACACTTTTGTATCGTGAAGTCGTCGAAACGATCGAAAACTTAGGAAAACGAACGTCACCGTTACCTTGGGCGCGTAATTTCGATCCGAGACCACGAACTTCGAGAATAAGACGGAGTAGAACGAAGGACACGCCGCCTAAACGTTTTGAAACGTCAAACGATCTAACACTTAAGAGAACGAACGTCATTGTGACCTTGGACGCGTAATTTTGATCCAAGACCATCGAACTCCTCGAACTTCGAGAATAAGGAAGAGATTACCTCGATTATTTGGGGAGTACGAGCGGGCATTGACGAAAAGGAGAAGATAGAGAAGATGGAGAAGAACGAAGGACGAAGTGCTCATCGATAGATCGAAAGGAAGACCGATGAAGGAGGAAGAGACGAGGAAAGGTTTCTTATCGCGCGTAGTCTCGATGAGTTTGGAAGGAGCTAAAGTCGTCGCGAGAATTTAACCGGGTGGCAATCGTTGCGCGGAACAGCGCAATGATTGGCAGACGAGCGACGAATGCCGTAGGAATCGCGTTCCCCCGTCGCCAGCCACCACGAAATTCTGACGTGTGACACACGCCGGAACGACGGTCCTCCGAGACGCTTCATTCAATTAGTCACTCAGTTACTCGCATCACATCGCGTTTACCCGTCAGGCAGCGTCGCGGCGCAACTCGTCGTCGAGTTTACGCGTTCCTCGCTCGCGAGACGAGACGATTGGATGTCCCTCGCTTTACTTTCGAAGAACGCGACGTTCCCTTCCTCTCTAGTCGCTCTTCGAGTTCTCGCTTAGAAGTCGTCCTTCTTCTTCGGTGGTGGTAAAATTTCTCTTTTTTCCTTGGACCGTTCGGTCGACGAGAGATTCTACGTAAGAACGTTTAACCCTTTGCACTCCGTTGACGCCGCAGCAACGTTTGGAAACAACTTTGTATTTTTATACGTGTTGAGAAATATTGTAGGGAGATATTTGCATCGTCGTAAGCAGTTCTAAATTAGTCCGTAACTTACGATAAAGATGACTCGGAGTTGCTGAAAAGTCGAATTAAAAATTCCTCGGAGTGCAAACGGAATCCGTCATTTCTATTCACGCTCGCCATATTCCAATTTCTATCGGAGGAGCGTATTCTTTCAATGTACTCGTCGCAGTGGCCTTCGAGACGCTTCATTCGATCAGTCGCTTTACTTTCGAAGAACGCGACGTTCCCATCCTCGCGAGTCGTTCCTTAAGTTTTCGATTATGATCGTCCTTCTCCTTCGAAGATGGTAAAATGTCTGCCTTTTCCGAGAGAAATTTCTTTCGATGCGTTCGATCGTACAATCGACGAGAGAGTCTACGAAGAGACGTTTAATCGGTCTTGGTCGTCCCTAATCTCCCTCGGCGTCTATATTGTAATTTTTAACGGAGGAGAGAATCCTTCCGACGTCTTCCTCGAAGAGGGTGGTTCTCGCTCCGAGTAAACCGGCTTCTCGTGTCCGATAAGAGGATCGACAGGAGGAGCGTGAATTTAGTCGCGAAAACACGTAAGTTACGTCGAATTCGCGTCTAGTTGGGAAGTCGCCGAAGGGCCAAAACCGCCGACGCCGTGGAATTACTGGAGGGGTGCCTCCCACGGGGACGAACTTGTCCGCGACAATTTCAAACTTATTTTAACATTCATATAAGTCTCGCGCGAGCGCATCGCGCCACTGCCGCCACCTCCGCCGCCGCCCACGTGTTACGGACCCTTTCCCGCCGCGTAACGCGACCCTACGCGTCAAGGGGTGGTCGTCTGCGTGCGCGAGGGATGCGCGAGGGCGTGCAGGCATAAGGGTAGTACAGGATTTACATAAGATTATGCGTGAGCCTCGGTACGACGGGATCGAGAAGATAGCAGCGAGGAAAGAACTACACTCGAGGGTGCGTTCGTCTTCGACCGACGATAATTAGAATAAAACGGCCTTCCGTGACCTACGGGCCGACGACGATGTCGTTTCGGTTATTCGTCGGTGTCGAGCTATTCGATTTTCTTTTAAGTTGATGGATAATTTGCGAGAATTACTCGATAACGTGAATCTCGAGAGTAGAGTCGATATTTTATTTAAATACGAAATACGATAATAAAGCTTGGTATACCGCGGTATTGTCGTTCCTACTCTAAAATAATTGTAATCTATCTTGTAAACTTATCGTTAGGTTTAAATCTAGCCAACGATGGACGAATTAGTACTAATCCATAGCTTAGTAAATCGATAAGATTCCCTTCTATCGCGCAAAATGCTAAAAATATTACAGCGAGGTCGGGAAATTTATTATTGTACGCTGCGCTCTTTCTCACGGCGTTGTTAAATCTCACCTCCATTTCCATTATGCGTTTCGTATTCATAGTCTGAGCGAAAATTGCTCCTAGAGCACAATAAAGGTTATACGAGCCATAAACTAAGCTGAACCTTCCTTGCCGATGTTTATTTAAGCGTGGAAGATGCCCCGGGCTTTCTCCTGCTCCTTGCGTTTCATCTTCACCCTTTCCTTCGCTTTTATCATACCCGTGACCGTACTTCGACGTATCCTGCGAACACGAGGCTTCGTACCGTCCGGTATACGAGCCGGCCGCAATTGAATATCGTTCGAGCGATATAGTACCTTGAGTGTACACCAGGGGCACTATTCGCAATACTGAATCGTTCTGTCCCCTGACGGTGAGAAGTCGAACTTATCGAACGCTCGGACCAGTCGGTAATTCGCACATCAAATATTTTCATAAAATAAAAATAAGCCGATATATGTATAAAATGAATGCGTTTAACATTATCGTGTACACGATTTGATAATCGATGATCGTGTAACGAATTTAATTCTTTTTAATTTATCTTTATATATATATATATATATGGATCGATATGATATAAGATAAATAATATATAAGATAACGCATACGCTCTAAATTCTTACTCACTAGTTTCCTCTTGTATTCGTCGCCGTAAATTTTCAAGACGGAAAAAGATAAAACGTTGTTTGTGACTTACGGTCCTCGGAAAATTCTTTGTTTCCAAGCATCTACTAAACAACGATGCGTTTCAAAACTAAGCAGTATGTATAACGATTTGAAACAATTGAAAAGGTTTTCATAAAAAAATGAAAAATTTCTAAAATAATTCGATGCATATATTGTCGAGTTTCACCTTATAAAAATAAGCTTTTATTATCGTTTTAATCATTCGAAAAATTTTTATTTTTCATCCATCGAGTCCATATGTTTTATAAGCACTGTTCGGACAAAACTTTTCCAACGAGCAGTAAGCATTCTTTTCGTGCTAATCGTAGATAGCAACATACAAACACGTATAAATATTATCACCCTAGCAATGCATTTTGCTCATATTTGATACAACTATCAAAAGAATATCGCATACCGACAAATGCCAAGAGTGTCAAATTATCCCGAAATTATGGTCAAAATATAATAAGATTATAGAAATTCGTAAAAGTTTATCGATCAAACAAACAAAATGATTTATCCACGAGTTGTATCCCTTTTACAAACTGATTTCCTAAAAATTACGTCTATGGTTACGGCTAACCTACGTACGTCGCAATTTTTGGACGGGAAGAAACGTGAATCCAAGGATAAATCCTGCGAGCCTGTTAAAGTAGCTATAGTAAGTAACGCATTCCTCTACATTCTTTCATTCTTGTAGTCCGTGCTAAATAAAAAATTTATCGAATTTTCGATCGAAATTTATAAACGTTTTAACAGCTTTGAATGCTGCTAAAATATGCCGTGAGATCGTTTATAAAAGAATCATAGAAGGGATAACTTCAAACGAAATAACGAAATTTATTAGCGTACGTGGATGATATTTATCTTCGCAGTTATTTTTAAATTTATCTAGCCAATATATTATTATTCGAATAAGAGGCTCGACGAAAAACGAGAGATCGGATTCAGAATTTTCGAAAATAACACTTGAAAAGATATTCGGATTTCGTTTAACGAAAGTAGGCGAACGTGTACCGGTGAATACAGGAAATTGCACAACCGCGAAATCGAGGAGCTATATAAGGTCTCGTACATTTTAGGAGTTATTAAATCATGTAGATTAAGATGGACAAGGCACGTAGCTGAAATAGGAAACGATAGGGCAGCGCGTAGGGTTATGGTAGGAAAGTCGGAAAGCAAACGATCTCTCGGGTAAACCCTGAAACGAAAATGGGAGAATAACGTTTATAATAGACCTAAAAACGGTAGGATCGGAGCAAACGTCGCGTATCGAACTAGCACGGTTTCGAATAAAATGCTTGTCGGCGTGTGTCGATAAGAATTATGAGCTTTCGAGTTATAGTAATGGTAAATCTGACTATTGACCAAGCTTCGTTACGTTCGATTATTCACTAATATCTGTTTTCCAGTAACTTCGAAGAAAAATAGACCGAAACGAAAGTATGGAGAGCAATGCACTTTCGAAATGACTTCGTTTATCTTTATTATTTATTATCAAGATGCGACATTTCTTTTTCGCCGACTTAGCGATTATACATAAGAAATGAAATACGTAACTCGCGCGGTATATGACGAGACACGACGTTAACGAGAATTTTTAAATCTTACCACGTCGGAAGTACGCGAAATGAAACGACGTCGAGAAGCAAATGGCGAAGATTAAAATTGTCTATCAGAGCGATAGGATCGCCAAAGTAATATAGCAGATTGAAAATATTTCATCCGCACGGTTTACATACGAGCGTAAAAACTGTATCGGTTACGCGCTTTCGCACTATGATGTAACACGACATTTCCTCGTTGCCTCCAGCAGAAACTGTTAAATGCTTTCTTATATACAGAAATTGACTTAAGAAAATACGGTAATGTATGTGTGACCGTCGTTACGAGCAAGTTATTCATTGCTTTCCATAGTAATATTCATTTATCGTTCCAATCGATGAAGCGAGGGAAAAAATCTGTAAGGTATTCGTACATACATATTTAAGACGCGCCGATGGTGCTTCGCGTAACTAAAACGAAAGTTTTTTCATAAAGAATTCAAAGCAGAAGCTATGCGAAAGGTTTCATTTCTAGATAGATACGTACATAAATATCTCTTTATCGAATGGCATTCTTTCTCGCATTCCGAGCATTCGATGATATTCCGTATATGTAGACGAAAAGCCAATAACATACGATTCGTATCCATTAAATAGACTTTCACGATTTCTCGATACGATATTAATGGTATAGGAAAGTACGAGAGATTAATAACGCGTCTCTCGTATTAAAAGAAATGTCGAAACTGTCGTTGATATAACGATAGACGAATTTAACGAGTCCGTGTTATTTCAAATGTTTTTTATCGACAGATATTATCCGGTTGCGGCTACCTGGATGGCACAGAAATTTCAGAGACTATGTCTGCGACTTTTCATATTTGCGATAAAAATATGATACCGCAATTTTACGCTCCTGACGTCGAGATTTGTCAGGTGGTAAATCATCTGACGAAAGAAGTGGATTCTGATACTGGTTCTAGAAACACCCTCGTCGAATCTGCCAGGCTGGCCAGGTCATGTATAAAACCTTTGTGCGAATGTCAATCGTGCAAGCACGGTGCTCTTCTCATACCAGGTGGATGCGGCGCTGTTAAAACTTTGTTAGTGTTCCTTTATATCTTTGTGCGATATCGACTAGCAATTTTTGCAGCGATGAACTTCGTTTCAAAAATATTTGTCAATACGAATTATTTGTCACACCGAACTGCTTTCTTTCACGTAGGAGCGATTTCGCCGCAAAAGGTGCCAATTGCACCGTTCTACCAGATTTGGAAAAGCTCATCGAAGATTTTTACTGCGATCAGAAACCGATAGCCACCTTGTGCATCGCGAGTGTTATCGTGGCAAGGGTTTTGAAAGGCGTCAAAGTCACTTTGGGGAAAGACAGTGAGTCGATCGCGAATTTAAGTTTCTTCTTTTCTATCTGTAACCGCGATTAAATTTTAGATCCGAGGGAAGAATGGCCGCATGCGGATGCCATCGAAAAAGTGAAGGAGATGGGCGCTAAAATAGAAATGAAAGACGTGAAAGGTGTAACGCGAAGTAAGAAATACAACGTTTTCAGTACACCAGCTTGGTTGTACGGTTGCGCTACTTACAGCGACATTCATTATGGCATTGGAAAACTCGTAACGTCGATGAAGAAATGTATTCGGCAGTAAACACGACGTTGTTGCATTACCGTTATACGTTTCTATATTTGACTTATAACGATTGACCAAATATTATCGTCGTATATGCGATTTCTTGACATTGATAAATTTATTACAATTTGTCTTTACATGCTTTTTGTATTTGACTTTTCTCTGAAATATACAGTGAATTAAATATTATCGTTCTTTTATTCGACAACTATCCTGTGATAAAATATTACGTTGTCGGGAAACTATTATTTTCCCAACAGTTTTTCACAGAAACAACATAAAAAGAACGAAGAAAACATAAAAAGAAATGAAATTACTTTCCAAACAACTAATAATTTTCGCCCTTTCCGTGAATCTTACGTAGTTTTCAGTATTTCCTAGACCTGCGTTTTTCCAAGAAGCATGCACATTCGTGTAACTGTAATTTCAATACAAAAGACAAGTAATATTCTGCGCAAAAAAGTATTGTCAAATATTTAGATACCTTTTATCCCTTTGAACTTACCTTTACGCGTTATCAAGGAAATGCGAGTGATACGTTCGGTACTTTATTTATGAAAAATATACTTTATTTTTGACGTCGTGCTCTCGCGAAGCGAGTGTGGAAAAGGATGCGCCGCACAGACGTTAAAAATACATTTTTCTCGTTTAATCGATAACCCTACAGTTACAATAATTAACAACAAATACGATAACAATGCGTCGAGATCCGCGGCGAAGAATCAACATCGACTTTGTTGAAAAATATATTTATATTTGTTCTCGTCAATCGAAAAACATCACGAATTTCCACCTCGACGAAGATCGCCGTCTAAAAACGCTCCGCTATGAAATTTCTCCGCGACAAGGAAGAAAATTACGAAACTCATCGAGTTACCTTTTACATTCGGTACCCGATGACGATTGAGTAACGTCTCGTTGAAATATTGACACGGAGAAAAGGAACGTAGTATCGTTCGAGATCGTCGACGAATAACCGGACGAGCAGTTTTTTCATCGATCTAACGGATGAGCTTCATCCGTAAATATTATATAAGGTATAAGGAGAGTAAGACTCGAGTTTGTGGCTGTACTTCGCGCGCAGAGACGAGCTTCCTAAATTCTACGTAGAAGAGAAAAGAAAAAAAAAAGAAAAATGAACAAAGGCTCAAAGGGTAGGGAAAAAGGGGCTAGGAGGAGAAGAAGAAGAAGAAAATAAACCTTCGAGCATCGAATAAAAAGCGAAAAAACTCGCGATCACGAAGATCCGCATCCAATGTCGAGATAACGGAGAAACGACGAACGCGTCGATGTGAAATTTTTCTTCAGCGGGAGGAATATGTGTTTACGGTGGCTGTCGTGGCGAGACGAAGGAGGCCGGTGGCTCACGTGGGCTACGTGCATAGCGAGCGAGAATGTCTTCGATACGAGTCACTCATTCCGGAATCCGATGTTTACTCGAGCGGAACCGAAGTGCACGCGCAGACATCGCACGATCGATTCGATGTGCATGCCCGTGAACTCTCCGTAATTGGGACGAATAATCGCGACGATTTATCACCTACCAGATCGTCCATAACCTGGGCCAATAGTAACGCCGATACAATGCAGTACGGTTAACGTTTCCTCGCGGTGTTTCAGCTTTTGTTTTTTTTCGTAAGTGCTAAATAACTCTCTCCATCTCCCACTTATTCGCGCGTTATGCAATAGTCTTCGTCTCCGTTAGTATAGAGTAACAACGCATTTCAGACTTTGGTTCTGATCTCGAGGCCAGATTCCGCGTATGGGAAGGATCCCGAAGTGATCGTCGGCGGTTCAGCTGAGGGCAAGAAGCGGTTCGACGGACATCCGCGATCTCCTCGCCTTGTCCTCGTCGTACTGCCTCATCTTGATCAGCTTCCGTTTGCTCTTGCTGAGCTTCTTCCTCGGCACCTCGGTCGTGCTCATCGTCAAATTCGATTCCTCCTCTTCCTCGAGCATCCTCAGGGTCTCGATGATGTTCCTGGGCTCGGTGATGCGTCCGGTCGCGCTACCGTTCTTATTGGCATAGACTACAGACAGATGCGAGAAGCTGGACTTGGGCGGTGCCGTGATGTCGGCAAAATCGCGGAAATTCGCGAAGAAATCGCCGCCACGCACCGGTTGGGGCTTCGGATTTCTGTAATAATTCGATCTGCTTCTGCCGGTACCTCCGTGATAATAAGGACTGTACAAGCTCTCGTCGACCGAGTATTCCTCGGTCTCCTTGTCCTCCGGGTAGTACGTGCCACCGCGTATCACGCCGAAGTTCCCGGATCCCAGCAGATGATGCTGATCCTTGGCGGGCGTCGGAGTCCCTTGATAGGCGCTTCGATCGCGCTGAAAGTACCCAAGGAATCTGTTGGGTCTGTAACGCTGCTGCTGTTGCTGTTCGGCGAACGGCAGACGATGATTCGAGAAGAGCTCCGCGAAAGAAGGGAAGAAGTTTTGACTCTCCGTTTCCAAGCTCTTGTCCGACTTCTCGGGCTTTTCGAACTCCGAAGAATTCTCCTCGGTGTTCTTGGCTTCCTGATCTTCCGAATCGACCACCATAACGATCGACGACGTCGAGTTCTTGCCCTCGTCCTCCGTGCCAACGACTGGCACTTCGACCTCGCTGTCTTCCGTTCGTCGCTCCTCCATGGCCAAGACTGGCACTTTGACCATGTTGCCATCCGTTCGTCGCTCCACAGTGGCCACGACTGGCACTTTGACCATGCTGTCTTCCGTTCGTCGCTCCTCCGTGCTACCGAGTGACTCTTCGATCTCGCTGCCTTCCGTTCGCCGCTCCTCCGTGGCCACGAGTGGCATTTTCACCATGCCGTCTTCCGTTCGTCGCTCCTCCGTGACAACGGCTGGCACTTCGAGCACTTGGCTGTCTCCCGCGCCCTCCTCCGGCTCCATGTACATGTCCGAGTCGTCGCGATCCGCGTAGTCCTCCTCGTTCTCCGAGGCCGATGCCACGGAGTCCTGAAACACGACAATGGTTTTCCTCGCGTTTAGCATCGTTCGGTAATACTTACCTTTCTAACGATAAAGTTTCCTACCGGCGACGAGAGAAAGTCAATCTTTTACGAGCCGCGCGACTACAATTTGTTCTCTTAAATCGTAATCGCTCGCGATGCATAAGCATTCGCAGTCGTTGGCGCGAAATGCCACGCAGACCGCGACCTACCGCGCCAGACACAATGCCATTGTACGCGCGATTCGGAATCTCGCTTATTTCTAAGGGCGTGTCGCCTTGAAATTAATTCAACTTTTTACACGGATTCGTAGGAGACATTTTAGATCGACGTAGGTAGCACGACACGGTGGTAGATTGCCGTACACGGGACGTACATTATCGAACCGATTTATGCAACTTCGAACGTTTCTCTAAATTGTGGGAACGCGCCTCGCGTCGTGTTAAGTCGTACGAAGTCGTCGTGGATTGGGTAGCATAACGAACATCGCACGCCGCTCCATTTTTTTCGTAGGCATTTCGAGAAAAGTTACGATCCTGCAAAATTGTAACGGTCAACGCATATCGCTAGCGAGACGTGATCCAATTTGAACTAAAGGTTATACGAATTTTTGTTATATAATATTAGGCAAGGGACAAAATATTGCGCGTTTATTTATTTATTATTCAGACGAGATAGAAGCGACTTCTTCGAGTACTTCGTCCATAGTTTTTTATCGAAGGGAGACGAGACGCGGGAATTTTCGTTCGTGTTCTCGGCGAGTGTTTCGCCGTACTCTCGAGCAGATCGAAGGGGATCTCGTCGGATCAACCCCACCGTGTCCTCGCCTTGACATTTAAGGCGTCTTCGTGGCGTCGCCTTTGAAACTAGTTACCGATTCGCGCTACGTCGATGTACGTCGGCACATCGACGTATCGAGGCTTGCATCCGATCGTGCACGAGTTGCATGTACGCGTCCGTAAGTTCGTGCCGCGACGAGGAACAAAGCGGATTCTCGATTATCCGCGAAAGAATCGAGGAACGAAAGTCCGTAAAACGAGAAAATCGTTTCTAACGCGATTAAGAATATTCTTTACGAATAAAAACGACGAAATAGCGAGAAAATTCGTTGGAGACGTCTCGACGATCGGTTAAATTTGGTAAACGGTCGAAGCGTAATATAGACGCGTGCGTTTATATTTTATTCGATAGCGGTGTTCCTCGACGTGAGCCAGTACGTAAGAACGATAAATTTAAATCCTATAAACGAGTGGTTTAGCGACAAAAAATACACATATATAGAGCGAAGAAGCGAGACCTTCCATTTGTCAAGCGAATGTGCTTCGCCGAGAGAACTGTCCGGACAGCTCGGCCGACACTTTTTCCGCGTATCTTTTTATGGCCTGGAAGACAGCGTTCCAGCCGAGTTCGTATTACCGCTATCCGTCGCACGGTCTAAACTTCAGGCCAAGAAGACGCATTGAACGGAGTCGATACGTCAGGCGGAAATCAATCTCAATTTGTATCCGGAGTCTTTCTCGCGAGAATATTGCAACACGTGACGCAAACTTTTCGCCTTCTGCAAAAAAAAACGAAAACAAAAAATGACACGACGATAAATCCGCGAATTCGCGATTAAATTCAATGGAGCTCAATTTCGCTTGAGATTCGATCGGAATGGCACGGGAACGATGAACGAACGAAATCGAACTCGAAAAAGACGAATAAGTGTCATTACGATAAACGCGTGGCATACAATTTTCCCATCGACTATCCCATTACGTTCGCGTCTCGCTGACTGTTGCCAATCGCATTGGCGATATTGTTGGCGGACGCACTATCGCGATTCGGAGCTGTAATTATCGAATAGAAGGGGCGACGTGGCTAATGATGGAGCCGTGGCGTACCCGGGTCGCCGGATCGACCGACAAAAAGCCTAGAAAATAAAAGATGCATGGCTAAGGGGGAAAAAATGAAGGAACGGGCTCGATGGAGAGAAAAATGGCGCGAACACCTCGACTCTCGTACGGGGTCGGGATCCATTGCGACAGCAGAAGCATAAATCAATGACGCGTGAGCGTTTCTCTCGGCTCGAGTGCATCGCGCGCGCGCGCGCGCGCGCTGACCCGCTGACGTCGGGTTAAAGACACGCGGACAATGAAGGTGTCGTGCGCGTACAAACGGGAACGATGGATACGTCGCGCTGGTAGTCGCCAGGTAATGAGAGATGAGCGATAGACTCGGTGTAGAGCACGATTTCGCGATCGTACGCGAGGCGTCCGGGTTTAAAGTGAGATAAAACGCGGTTGTAAATCACCTTCCTACGGTTTTCTATCAGATTCAATCGGCACGATCATCGCTCCGTCGTCCCTCCCTCCCTCATCGGCCGCTCTCGACGGCGATCGAATCGAAACGCGCGCCTCTATCCTTCGAGCGACGGTCGATCGCTTTTTCTTTCCATACGGTTCGTCATTACGCGCATTATTTCGAATGCCGATCTCAGAGCGTGGCTCGAATGGCCCAAAGCCATTCGTAAAGTAGGTACCCGTCGCGTATACGTACTTCGGGAAAGGTGACGTTCTCTTAAAGACTCCTCGTAAATCATTTCGTCCCTTGCGACCGAGCGCAATCGTTATCGCGATTGAGATCTCGCGCGCGTTTCGCTCGCGAGGAGAAGAAAAAAGTCCGACCGCGCCGACAATTCGTACGAATTTACGCATTATAAAGAAGTCGGAGTGAAAACTTGCAATACGGAAGAAAAATCTGTACTTATTAAATACGCCTTTGGAGTAGCGCTGGAAAAAGCGATCCAAAATACTTAGGACGGTAATCCCTCGCGCGTCGATTCCCACCATCGTCGACGTTCTCATCGCACCGTGAGGCAGAAGACGAAGTTATTATTACGGGATTGCGGGACGCAAATTAGTCTCGCGGTGCGCTCGCTCGCACGTTCGGCAAAACTCACGTTACGTCCCGAAGATAATATTATTAACTGCGACGTTGGTAGTACATGGGCTATCCTATTAGTCGCGGCGTTATACCTCCGTCGCCCGTTATGAATTATATGTGAATTAAGGGCAATCAGAGGCGCGTTGCCGCTACCCGCACGATAGATGATACAGCCGGACTGGCGCGTATCCTCCTGCCTCCTCGTCTCTACCTCGAGGATACTTGGAAGATTCAGGATTGCCTCGATAACGCGCCGTTGTGACACGCCAATGAAGAAGAACTGGTTTTATCGCGAATGGAAATCGTAAGACGATCGCGCGTCTCTCGACGTTGTCTTCTATCAGCGATTTTGGCCATCGTAATTTTCCTCGGACCGTTAAAATAACCAGAAGTTGATTCCCAAAGTTTTGACATTTTGGAAAAACGTCGAATGCCGAATTCGAAAACCGACTGAAATTCGAATAGATTTCGAGAGAGCGATTCTAATTAAGTAATTACGTACGTGTAATTACGTAAAATCGTAGCGTACCGCGCTGGGATTCTCTCGACTCGTGCGAAAGGTTGGTACGATGAAGGATGAATCCGCGACGCGAACACGTTAGAAACGCGTTAATTCGCGCTTAAATATCCTCCATACGGAGCGCGCGCCGAGGATAAATAAGATCGCTTCCTACGGAAGAAATTGAGACGCGTAACTTCGTATTCGCTCTGGACCATTACCGATGTCAGTTCGCGCGTAAAGCAGTCAGGAGCCACTTAAAGCTCCTTCGATACGAGCGATCGCAACGCGGTTGACACCTCTTACTCGTATTTACTCGAGCGCAGCTGCATCGAAACATTATTCGCGATTACGTCCCGATAAATAATTGACTTGCAGCGCGAAACTCTTCCGCGATCCGCGCGACGTGCCCCACGAGCGTTTCCTTCGCCCGGACAATCTACCAGATCGTGCTCGCGATTTCCCACGGAGAACGAAACGCGTCCGACTTTCCCGTTCCGTCGTAACGACGAGACCCTCTTCTCTCCAAGTCCTCGATCAACTTCCTTACCTCGTGGACGTCTACGTCCTCCGGAACGGGAGCTCCATCTGAAACGAAAAAGCGAATCAGTGCTGGTCCGAATGGATTCGCAAAGAGCTACCGTAATGGACGATGTCAATGACGATATCTAAGTCGGGATAAAAGCTCGCGCGTGCCAACGATCAAAATATATTTATTTTAGTCTCGTTCAAGCAGTCACTCTCGCATTGTCCATCCGTGTCTTAATCCCTTTGTTACCTAGGTAATAGGAATGGAATACGATCACGGCTCTTACACGACGTTTTACTATTTCGTTCCGCGTATTCGATAAAAGTTACAATGGTAAGATAGGCATCGATTTTTGTTCACTCCAACACTGACTTCATCCAGGCAGTCACTCTCGCATTGTCATTCGACGACTATCCGTGTCTTAATCCCTTCGTTATCTAGTTAATGATCATAGAATACCGTCACCAGTCACAAACATGCGCATTTACCCTCTTCTAAGTATTGGAAACACACTCGTACGTACTTTGGCTCTCACACGACGTTTCGCTATTCCGTTTCGCGTATTCGATAAAAGTTACGATAGTAAGATGTGCATCGATTCGTGTCCGCTC
Organism: Liostenogaster flavolineata; assembly: GCA_025433975.1. Taxonomy (NCBI): domain Eukaryota; kingdom Metazoa; phylum Arthropoda; class Insecta; order Hymenoptera; family Vespidae; genus Liostenogaster; species Liostenogaster flavolineata. The sequence goes on along the minus strand of JAITYT010000701.1, from coordinate 2,137,846 downwards.
TAACACCGACTTTATTCGTAGACACTCGCTCTTGTATCTAGCTAATAATGATAGAATGCAATCTCCAGTCATAAACATGCATTTTTACCCTCTTCTAGGTATAATAGGACGCTAACTCATACGTACTTAGGCTGTTAGAGTACAACGAGAGAATAGAAGAACGTAAGATTCGTAATACGGCTCGTTCGCAATTATCCTCCGCGCGGTCTTCGATCGATTCGATAAGATTTCGCAAAGGAATAAAAGAATGGCATTTTGCCGGGTATTTCGACGTCGCCGTCCATTTCGAAGGCACGACGAAACCGACCGGTAAATCTCTCCGCATGAATAAAGTATCGTCACGATCTCGTTATCCTCGGAATAAATTCAACGATATTTTCTGCGGGTACGGTTTACCGAGCGACAGACAAACCGACCGACCGAATTGCATGGCTCCGTGATATTTGTGACGTTTATAATTTCGAGGCGCGTGACGGGTGCGTACGCACGTACGCACGAATAATGCGAAGGATGCGGCGGTGGTGCGGTTGACGGAGGAACGGAGAAACGAGAGGCAAATTACGAAAGCTCGGGGATCGTAGATTGTCTCAAGGCGATGAGATTGCCCGCAGGACCATTGGGATTGTTATTAATTAGCTTGCCGTGAACGTAGACGTCGTTAATTAGTTCTGATCTTTCTACCGGGAATTACGACAGTTTTCTTTTATCGTCGAGAGAAAGTCAATTACGTCGATGACAAGAAGCGAACGACCACGACCACGACGACGTCGTCGCTTAGAAATGACTCGGCACATCTCTAGAGATTCTCGTAGCTCGTAGCTTGAATCATGGCAACGCATGTACACCTGTGCGATTGTCACGAATTATTCGTCGAAATGCGTTTGTCCATTCTTACGATCGATCTCTGTTCAAAAATCGCGATAATAAACGCAGATGCCGTGCATCGATTATAACGACTGCGAGATTATTTCCACGTTTAATCCGCGATCGGTTCCTTCTACGAGACAACCGTTCAAGAGCGACGTTGCATCGAGTTTGGATAATTGAAAAACCGCGCGTAGCGTATTTCGTAAAGAAAGGAAAAGAAATTACTGGATCGATGGAAGAAGTGGCGAACATTTTTCGCGCGATAGCCGGTGCGAACGCAGAGTCGAGCGCGAGTAAAAAGTCATTAACTTGAACTTACGCGTGTACGTGTTTCACCGTACTGAAAGCTAGCGGACGACGATTTCGAAAGCATCGCACGAGGGAAATCGACGCGGCAAAAGATGGCCGTATTATGGCTCTTTAATAGCCAAGGGATAGTAGGTTGTACCAAACAAATTTCTTTTTGTCTCGAAGAAAATCCTCGTATATAAGCGAGCAACGTGTAATTCCTTTTATAGAATGAGAAACTGTTTCCTGTTTTTCTCAGAATTACGTATTTCGCACGTTTAACATTGTTACGGGACTGTCTTCCAGTCTCCGTCTCTTTCTTCCTCCTCTCCCGTTCGTTCGGGAATCGTAGGTAGTCTCGAAGGCAAGGCGATTCGCGAGGAACGTTGGCACCGCTTCCGACAATCGAGTGTGCTTTTTGCAGCCCTGTACAGAGTAGGTGGCTACGTAATGGTGATATCGTGCATAAGCAGAGGGATAATTAATATATTCGTTTTACGTAATGAGAAAAACCAAGAAACTCTCCTGGCCACGAAAAGCAAGAAAATTAATAGCGAAACCGATTTATGTTCGTTCGGATTCCGTTCGTTTTACCGTACCGTTCAAATTATTATTTCTTACATACGCGTGTAATACTTTCTATGAACATTATGCAAAATGTAGCAATTTATCGATGTTGGTTACCACGGAATAGACGTCGCTGCACTTACGGGAAGAAAGGCGAAGGTACGCTCTTCGTCGACTGAAAGGACGCGCGGAGAAGCAGCGAATGCATCCCACGATACCTAAGATGCTACTTTTTAAGATATTTAAGATTTATTTGGAAGATCGACGAGAAGCAATCCAACCGATACGACTAAACGCGTGGCCACTGCGAGTACGCCATACCGGCGGAATATTTTTTTCTCTTCGAATTTACGACGACGTGAAACTTTCGTTGTCGCAGCTAGCACCACCTTTCGAGGCTTTATCGATCGACAACCCATCAAACGAATATATCGAAACAGCTTAGAAAGGACCTTCCGTCCCACGACAAACTCGGATGCAAATAAGAGCGTTACTCAATACAGAGAGCGTTACATATTCCGTTTTCTCGAGTAATTAGAGCCGGACTTTCGATTTAATTCTCTCGCTTTTTAATAGATTCGAACGTAAGACGGAAAATTACTGGATATCTAAAAAATTTTAAAATTCTTAGGGTTAACTATCCTCGTCGAACCAATCCGGTTACGTATCTCCGTGGATGTCGCAAAGTGTCGCTCGTACGATCGTTTTCCACTGCCGATTTAATCGAACGGAAGTTTGAACGCCTCTTTCATTTTCTTTTTACGCAAGAAGCCTCCGGCTACATCGCCGCGGATGCTACGTTGCGTTGGAAGAGTCTAAGCGTTCCAGACGTTTCCAGACGGACGGTATTCGATCATCGCACCTTTTCGTAGACCGAGAGCGAAGCAAATCCGCGTAACGATCAGAGGCCAACCCTCGACGTCGAATTTTCGTCTATCGCCCCGCTTAATCTATAGAAATCCATCGAACGTACTTGTTAATTCGCGCTTCACGCTCGCAACGATCGACGCTGCTGATTTCTTCCGCTGGCCAATTACGCGCTAGATGCGACGTAATATCGCGTCGACGCGGCAATTTGCCGCGTGGCAATACCGCGCGCGATTCCTACGATTTATCGATAGGTAGGCGTGTCGTGGATTCGATCGCGATCTCATTCGAGGAACGAGGGAAGAAGAATTCGAGCGAAAGGCCGATGATATCGCGGTGAAACGTTCTTCTTCGTCTTCTCTCTCTCTCTCTCTCTCTCTCTCACTCACACACACACGTTTCGCGACTCTGGATAATAAGAAATCAGGAAAGAGTGGCACCGTATCGATAGGAGCCAATTAGAGAGCGAGGTATTGACGGTGACGAGGATAGTATCGCGGTTCCGTAAATCGAGACGGTGGTTTCGCGCACGATGATTAATGACAATTCGTCCTGTTAACGGGCCTAAGTTAATTATCCGGCGCAAATGTCGCAAGCAGATTCGGATCTGTCTCGAGAGTGCGTATCGATTCGTGCCGATCGACGATCGATGCGTTTTCATCTCGGTAAGAGGGAATTATCGACAATGACGCTGCGATATGGATTTCCTGGCGAGCGTCGGAGCTACGCTGCACCTCGACAAAAATCCGACGAAGTCGAGCAGAGAGCGCGTTGGAAATTCTCCCTTTGTTATTCTTGCGAAATCTCGGGAATGGGGATAGACGGGCGCTGTCGAATCGTCGTTCGTGCCTTTTTCAGATCAAAAACTCGTCGCGAACTCGCGAAAACGAGAACACCGTCGAAGACGGTGAAAATTGCCCTCTCGTCGACAATCCGATGTTCGACCTTCCAGCGCGAATTGGACGATTTGACCCTTTCGACGATATACACGAAAGACGTGTAAATACGCTCGCTAAATTCTTCTTGCTACAAGACGTCTGCCGTTTTTCCAAACCGATCTAACGTAGAATTTATCGTTTTACACGACATAGCGACTGAAAATAGCTGGTAGAAAGAGTCGTTGGTGTTATAAGTGAATTGGATTTTCCCAATGAAAATTAGGAACCGACGCGCGAATTTTGCGCTGTCCCGAAGGCAGCTGATTTTCTTCTTCGAGCGTCGCGATCTCGAACAATACGCGAGCGACGTTCCCTCGCATAAAAGGAGAACCGCGACATTCCATCCTTCCTATTATACGCTCGATTCCTCGCCGTTTACTATCGAGCGTTAATTTCACGAGGACGCGTCCTCGATTCTCAATGACGTTTCGAAGTACGCCGATCGATCACGGGAACTCGACTTCCGTCCGTATCGACGTCATCGTCGGAAGCGACGCGTCGCGACATCGTCCGCGAATTATCTTCCTCGCTGGTTGACGATATCTCGTCCTTAACAATTCCTTCCATATTCAATTATAAAATAATAGCCGGTGACACGCTACGTCGGTCGATGCGTGGAACCGGCAATATCAAGGTTAACGAATAAACTTCGTTTTTTTTACAAATAAAGTTTGTTGTTTTTGGAGGTCGCCTTCTTACTGTTCCCGAGCACATTTTCATTTCTTTAATTATTTGTAAACGCGAAGGACGACGTATCTCGTTCGAGTCGCGACTGTATGGACGCA